>SKCR01047791.1:0-40795 GCA_019454045.1 Zanthoxylum bungeanum
GATTAAACCTCAATCTAGAGTGAAGCTCTTTCCACAAAAGCGCTCCTAAACATACCCTTACTTTCAACTTCACTTCAGAGCTTGGAAATCGACTAGTTTGTTCTTACAAGGGCATTTATTAACTTATTTTTTAATATCATGTTCTAGATTTTTTTTGATGTATTAGAGAGGTAGTCATGTAAAATTTTCTTGTTAGCCTATTGGCAATTCCATTCAATTCTTTTCTTAACCTATTTATCATTGTACATAAAACTGTTAACTGTGAAGGTTTATCCTGGACAACGAGCTGGTGGTATTGAAGCTGATATGATGGCTGCAAATGAACTCAATGCTCATGCCTTCCTTCAGGTAAGTTTTAGATGATACGTTAGTTGTTGGATATTCCTTTGATTGTTTGCAATTGTTAGTATGGGGAAGTTAAGGAATTGTGTTGACTAATCTATATTGTTCAGTACCCTATGTTCTTAATTATGTCTCCTCTTTGCATAAATATTGAGTGGAGGGGTAAATCATGGGTTCATTCTCTCTTCATCTTGTTTTATTTTTTTGGACCAAGGCGACCAAATCCCCTCCCTACCCATGTGAGCGGGATTCTAACCCCATACCTCTTTTACCACCTCAAGAGGTTTTACCAATTAAACTAACTAGCACTCACAACCCCTTTTCATTACATGAGCATTCTTTAGAAGTGGTGGAAAATATTGATATCATTTATGCGCCTGTTTTGCAGAGCAGTTCAAAAGGTCTTTGTCAGAATCTTGTGGTACTAATTGGAGGATTTGAGACAAAAACTGGAGAGCAGGTATTTCTATGTCAAATGCCACCGAGTATCATGACACTTTTTTGGCTAATATGAATGAAATGAGTTTATTTTGTGCAGTGGCTTGCTTTTCGTAATGATGGGAAATATAGTGCAGCAGATTATGCAAAACTTACCAGTGAAAAAATATCAAAAAACCGTTCAGCAGGAGAAAATTATTGGAATACTTTTGAACAAGAACAAATAATCAAACGTCGCAGATATTTTGTTATCAAATTATTTCAGGGTGCCATGATTGGTATAGCCTATATGCATGGCCATGACAGATTACACCAGAGTCTTGGACCATCTTCTGTTGTTCTCAAGTATATTATCAGAATCTCCCTTTTGATTCAAACACACTTTTATTCTTCACTGTCATTTTTGAAATAGATTTGTTCACTTCATGAATTTTAATGCCAAACTTTGCTTGATTAATGGCAGTACAATGGCAGAGAAAGAGGCGGCTTACCTAGTTCCACGACTTCGAGATCTCTCCTTTTCTGTGGATATTAGGTGCTTTTGCCTTTTTTTCCCTTCTTGATGTATTTTACTTTTCTTCTATGTGGCCTACTCACATGATTTGGTAAAGTATTTTTGTAATGCACATTTTGTTGCAAGATCTACTGATATTGGCTTACAACAAAATAATAATTCCTTATATTTCATTTCATGGATTCAGTAAACTTCTCTGCTGATATGTTTGATAGAACAAAGGTTCCTGTGATTATGCTGGAATTGTCAAGAATTCTCCTTTAATCCTTTAAAATCTGACAATGGCTTGTCAGGTTTCAAAATCTAGAAGAAGATCCTGGAACATTTTCAGAAGGGCTATGGAGAAGAGCAGCTGCTGCTGGTGCCTTCACACCTATGGAGAAAAGAGCCTTTGGAATTGCAGATGACATGTAACTAGTTAAATCCTAGATTTGTTTCATCCGTTAGGGTTTTTAAATATCTAATAGATTAACCAATTGCTTTTTGTCCCTACACAGATATGAATCAGGACTTCTTTTTGCATACTTAGCTTTTGTTACATTCTGTGAAGCAAACATCATGGATAGCCTTTCTTTGCAAGTAAGCTTATTATCTTTCACTCGTACATTGTTTTTATTTCTAAACTGTTTTCCCGCCATGTATATGATATAAGAAAATGCAATCCAGAAAAGGGGAAAGAAAATGGTGATATTAAGTTTTTTTATCCATGAACTTGCAGAGGCTTTTGGAAAACACTTTTCGACTTGATCTTCAAGCTACAAGAGAGTAAGACAGCCCTTAATTATCAATATCATGCTTCGAAGAAAATAAATTGTCTCACTAGTCAATGTCTAACTATGACAAACACAAGTTTTTCTTAGTGTGTACACTTGAAATAGTTATACTGCATTTGTTAGGATGACCTCTTAGCTTGAATTGTGCGTAATTTTACATATTTTGGAAGTTTAAGCTTCCTTGCTGTCAGGTTGAGTTCACTGAATTCACATCCTTTTTATTGACACAATAATGAAAACATTCCTAGATTTAAGCTTTAAAATATTTAATGTTTGAAGTTAAGGATATTTCCAGTTTGAACACACGAGTTTCCCCCCCTGGCCATTTCCCATCGTAGTTAGGACATATAATTCATCATCTAACCTAAGCTAGTTTTAACCTCAAATGCAGTGGCATGCAACTTCTACTTGATCATAATTCATCTGTATACTTGTACAAAGTACAAACATATGAATGCAACGGAAGTTCAATGACTAAAATATCATTAAAAAGTTACATTATAAATGGTCAAATGAACGATTTCTATAAGCACCAGTTAAATTATTTATCTCCACAGTAAGCGTTGTAGTATATTTTGAGTTGGATGATCCATTTTCATTCACTCCTTGCAACTATATTTTATGGCTTCAACACCCTACCTCAGCATCCGTGGTATAATTCAACTCTCTGCCTTGTTAATGATGAGAATGTCTTGTTATTGTCAATTGTCAAGAGATTTAACTTCTTCTGAGCCATTTACTAAGCTTAACATATTATCATAAACAATGAGATGCTTTTTTTTATATGATCATTGTGCCAATTTACTGGTGCTCGAATATTAGACTACTGTGACAGTAATGCCAATCCAAAGTGTTGGACAGTTACCAGGAATTCTTATTAGCCAAATTGATTCAATCTTGCTCCAAGGCATCTTGTTTATTTTCATGACTTGTCATGGTATTTTATATCACTTTCTTATTGTTCTTTTTGTTTGTTTATTTTTTCTTCTAAATGAGCAGGTATTGTTTAGCAGATGACCGCTTGCTAGAAGCTGTCAAGTTCTTGGATCTCGGTGAAGGTGCTGGTTGGGAATTACTTCAGGTTGAATTACTATTTGAAGCTTATCAATTCAGTACAATTTTCTTTCTATATATGTAGGTAACTATGTATGTATTTTATCACCAGGGAAATGCACATATAGGGATGGCAATTTGGATAGTTTTCGGATATGAAATTAGGTATTTAAAATGGATATTTTATTGTCTTAGATTTTAGTATTTCGGATATTGGATATCCAATATAGGATCAAAAAATAAAAATAAATAAAGATAATAATATTAATAATAAAAAAACAATTAATTTTTTAGATGAGTCATTAATTAATTAAAATTCTGAAATTATTAAAAATTTCGATTATTTTGGTCGGTTTCAGATATGGATACTGATCGCAATTGTTTTTGGGGTTATGGATTGGTATCGGATATTGGATGTTGGTTTCGATTTCGGATTCGGATATATAAAAAATGGTCGGATATCTAACTATTGTCATCCCAAATACATCTAATTTCCAGTTATTTTTTGAGACCTACTTCAATATTTTTCACTTGTTGATCCCCGATATACATCATTGTATTGTTATTGTTGACAAACAATTCTAGCGTTTTTCTTTTTGATGATGGGTTTTACAAGAATGCATAGATGAGATTTTGTTCATAGGTATGTCATTAGCCTTGCAACGAAGTTTCCTTCCCCTCATCCACTCACCCTTGTTAGGATCTCACATTGACTAAGTATGAGATTAGTTATTGATTTGCGAGATTTGATTTCGATTGAGAACCTCATATGGGATATTTCCTATTCTGATTGTATTTTTCACTTGTTGATTCCCTGATGAACATCATTGTATTGTTATTGTTGATGGACAATTCTAAGTTTATTTTTTCTTTTTGAAGACTGGCTTTACAAGAATCCACATATAAGATTTTGTTCATAGTTATGTCATTAGCCTTGCAACGAAGTCTCCTTTCCCTCACCCCGACCCTTGTTAGGATCCCACATTGACTAAGTATGAGATTAGTTAGTGGTTTATTAACCTTTGAGCATCCTTTCCCGGTTTTTAAGAATGAGTTATACCTATGAGTTTATAACAATTGGTATCATACTATCACAGCAGTTCGGTTCTCCGAAGTTGGCTTGGCCTCATATTAGCACCTAGTTAGGTATGAACCGTCATGGACTTTGGTTGGTTTTGAAAGAGCGTGGAATGTTAGGATCGCACATTGACTAAGTATGAGAAATATCATACTAACTGCGACTTTTCCCTCAGAAGATTCAGAAATATCATACCAACTGCGAATTTTCCAAACTAGCTTTATCTGTTATTATATCCTATTTCTTGCTACTAACTTGATCATAGGTTTTCTTTTTGTAATCAAAAGCTAATTTTCTTATGCAACATTGTAATTTATATCGCAGGCGATGCTGAATCCTGACTTCCGAAAACGGCCAACTGCAGAAGCAGTAATCAACCATCGATTTATGACTGGTACTGTCCTTTGAGTATATTAAGGATTGCAGTCTTATTTCAGCCTGTGCATAAAACTTCTAGAGTCAATCAGCATTCTGATTCCTTTTAAGAGTTGCATGATTTTTGGGAATAGGCAAGTAGTATTTGAATAGGCTATTGAGAATTTGAGATACTTTTTAGATTTTATCAGCAATAATATGTGCACGAGAGAAACTTATATAGGGCAAAATCAATGCACTCGGTCAATGAATATAAAATATATGTTAATCAATAATTTTCTCTTGTAATTGTTATTGGTTAAATTCGAATTTAATATATAATGTCAAAATATTAGTTGGCGGACATACCACGTCATCCATACTTCCGTCCCACATGAGTCTTTCTCTATACGCACATCGCTTAGCTAAGAATTATGATCTACTCTAAACAGCCAGAGGATAGGTGAGATCTATGTGGGGCCTAAATTAGATAAATCATGATAGTCGATTCGGTGTTCAGCACAAAATCAACTCTTCACTCAAATGGTATCCTTAGCACAAACCATGAGTATTTGGAAAGGCACAAAGGATAGAAAGGGAATTTTTTTATTTCCCTAAATACATATAGGTGTGCTAAAAATTGTGCTATGCAAATTATTATTATTATTATTATTATTATTTTCACAAAGATTTCAAGATTTCAAATGAGTAGAGATAACTTGCATGGATAAAGGTTTGGTTGGGGCATTTTGGAGATCAAAATGAGTTTTAACGGGTGTTAAATATAAAATAAATAAATAAATCATAGCCAAATTAACATGTTAGTGAATTTAGAAAAAGATAAGCCAAAGACAAAATAAGCTCTGAATTTTATAAAAGATCACCTATAAGATCCAAATTACTATTGTCCAAATCTTTACCAAAAAAGAAAAAAAGAAAAAAAGAAATTATATAGATCTCTCTCTATCTAAATCCGAATATAAATTTATATCACATTTCTGTCTAGAAATAAAAATCTGTGGTAAATTATCTACTTCTCCATTTATTTTTATTGGTATGTTATTTATACATTCTGTTATTTGTATTAAATTACCATCAAACTGTTTAATATTTATATGCTGTCTTAATTTGTTTTTATATTATTCCGATGGCCAATACTATGATACCCAAGGGTATCAAATACCATTGGGTTTAAACATGTAACTTTGAGCATTGAACATGTAACTTAAAACATTAAATATGTAAACTGTATCAATAAACATGCAACTAATTTTATGTTCTTGGTTTTGCCGGATTATTTATAATCCATCTGCAAAATAAAGTTAAGAGTTCCTTTGGATTTGGGGCAACTACATGTGGCATGTGGATTTTGAAGTTGAAACGATGATATCGACTTCCAAGTCTATGGTTCAAGTTTCGCCAATATTATCACAATCACTTCTCACGTGGGTGAGATTTCATCCGAGAATAAATTTATGTAGGATAAATCGCTCTCCTGAATACTCAAAACAGTCAAATGTGTCATAGGGTCGAAAAAACACACCTTTAATAACAAATATAAAATACTAACTAAAATCGAAAAGAAACTTTGAATTGAAAAACCATGACCAAAACGAAGAAATTTAAAGATATTTTATTGATCGATAGTGACGACGAAGTGGTTATGTAATATCCACATGTGCTTATAAGTAAAAGATTCGCTCAATTAATTAAAAGCCTTTTGGATAGGTTTGAGTTTATGTCAAAAATAAAATTGTGAGATATCAAGAGGGGCCAGGTTGTTGATCCGATCTATAGACTGTCAAAGTGGATAATATCTAACTAGTTGGACCGGACTTTACAAATAATATCAAGTCAACTCTCTAACCGATGTGTGAACGAGGATGTTAGGCCTAATGAGGTGGATGGTAATATCCCACATTGCTTGAGATGAAGAGTTTACGCAAGTAAAGTAAGTGATTTCTTCAACTAATTAGAGGTCTTTTGAGTAAGGTTAAGCATATGCTAAAAACAAAATCGTGAGAAGGTAAATTGTTGGACCGATCCCTGAAATGTCAAACCAGACAATATATGAAAACGTCAAGTAAGAAAATTATGTATTGTCTATTTTTGACTTTGTAGTACCTAAACATTTGCACTAAAATTCACCGATGTGGTTAAAACACACAACCTCCATTAAATTTCAAACTAATCGTGCTTATCTTTGACAACAAAGTTCAATAAAGAGTGAATTAGAAGAAATAAAGAGAAGCTTAAGATGAATAAATGAAAGTATTAACCTCGTTAAAATCTTTTTCAATAAATCTAAAAGGAAAACTCGAGAAAAGAGAATATCGACCTTCAACTAAAAACTTCGCTAAACAAAAATAAAGAAAAAGGAAAAAATAACTAAAGAATCTATAATTAAGAAATATATAGCTATGAAAGAGAGAGTTTATTTACAATGTAGAAATGAAAGTTTTAGATTAGGAAAGATGTATATGAGTAGCCCTTCCCTATGATGAAAGTTGTTAATACTATAAATGAAAATGTGCATGAATCTTTAATTAGGGTTTCTAGATAAAGAGGAAGAAATACATATTTTTCAGAGAATTTTGAGAATAAATGAAATTTTTCTCAAAATTAATGCAGCTATATGACATACCCCCTCAAAGTGAGGAAATGATTATATATATCTATATTATAAAGCATAATGGTATGGGAGGAAAGAGAAGACAATCAATGGTTAGGATTAAGAGAGATAATGTATCCAAAAGCTATTTTTATGTGGTTTAATTGGCGGCTCAGATCATTTCATTATAATCGAATGGCTGATAAAAAATCCTTCCATTATAGAATTTCTATAAAAATGGAAAATGAAAACTACCAAATAAATTAAAGAATAAAATCATTTAATTAAAAAATAAAATCATTTCATGATAGAATATCTCTGAAAATTAACAAACAAATTAAATAACAGAATCTTAATCTCTCTGTAAATTCTGTAACACCGTGCCGGAGACACGTGCAATATCTAATATATATATAGAGAGAGCGGTATACCTCCTTCACTCGGAGGAAGATTTTTTTACCCTAATTTCCATGATTTTAATCATATGACACGTGTCGGAGTAAATTATGGTTACTTTCCGTACCTTAATTTCTACCATATATGCAGATGACAAATTTGACCATATGACACGTGCCAATATAATTAAGATTTACTTAACTTTTTATAAACGTAAAAGAATGATCTTTTTAGGATCTCTCCAGATTATTAATTTTTAAAAACGCGGATAGTGCAGAAATATCAATTTCAAATTCGATTTTAGTTAAGAAGGATTCCAATTCAGTCTTCGATCTAAGCTATAAAATTGTAAATAATTGAGTATGTTTTCTCATACAACTTAAATCACCTATATTAGATATCATATGAGAAAGTTATGACCGAAATACCGAAAACTGTATAAATTGAGAATTTACTAGTGTAAATTAAATTTTTTTGGACTTTCACTTATTTTTTTGCTTAATTTAGGGAAAATCAATATTAAATATACTTGAAAAATATATATTATGTCCAATCATCAATATACATATACATAAAATACTTACGTATATTTAGATTATTCTTTTGAGCGTACATTAAATTGTTCGGAGACCGACACTCTTTCCTTTCCTTTAACTCTCTATATTAGACTTCTTTTTATTTATTAATACAACACATTAAATGAGATCTGTCTAGTTCATGATTAAATTGGGATGTGAGGACTAATTTTAATGCTTCGCCATCATCGAGAACTATTAATTATAAAAAAAAAAAAAAAAAAAATACATTAAGCACTTGAAATGGACCAATCTACTAAACCATGCCTGCAGATTCAAAGTCTTTATGCTTCTTCCAGATGATGATGCACATAAGGAGACCAATTAATTTTGTTTCTATTTTATATATTTCCTGAGGATCAGCATACATATTTTCATTTTTTTAATCACTTTCGGACAGACAATTACAATATAATTTTATAAAAAAAAAAAAAAAAAAAATTGATTTTAGCTTGGAATGGAAGAAAGTTCTATTTCAGTATTTTGTGATAATTTACTAGGGGTCGCAATTTGGGTCAAGATTTATTTATTTGTTTGATTTGATTCGCTTTAAAGCGAATACGGGTTTGAAAAAATAGATTCGTTTAATAAATGGGTCAATTCGATTCGATTCGTTTATTAAATGAATCGAATACGAATTTAAATAGTATATGAATCCCACATAGGAAATGTAAAGGGAATATGAAAAGTTTATAAGTGGTATTCAAACACTTATATTAAATTGGAATGATGAGGCTTGGGCTTGGGCTTGGGCTTTGATGCATGGCTTGGATGTATGGTTGGCATGATAATTAATATATATTTAATATATATTAATTGGTCAAAAGATGGGCCTTGGGCCTTGGGGCTCTTGTGATTAATTGGCCTCTTTGAAAACGTTTTTTCTTTTTTGATTTCTTGGATTTGATTTGCAGTTCAAATCAGAAGGATGCAATCCTTCAATCAATTAAAGAAAGAGTCACACCATTTCATCATTAACCGATCCAACTGTCACTATATATATAGAACAGTATATTCTGCAGAGGCATGAACTTTGTGAAAAACATTAATTATCAAATCTGGTCTTTGGGAAACGAATTAAATAAGATATCAAGTAGATTCGCCAGGGGGTCGATTTCGGTGCAGAATTTCGACTTCAGATTGTTGAATCCTGGTGGCAGACGTCCGTAGAACTACAAGCACAAGAGTAGGGACGAAATTCTGCTATAGGACATAGCGTTACGCTAGCCTCAATCTCAAGTCTGTGAGTTTATAAATTTTGTTGTTGATTCTGTAAGTTTCTGTTGGTTTTGATTTGTATTACGTTTTCAAGTTTCTGTTTAAATAAAATATTATATTCGTTGATTGTTTCATTAACAACAAATACGGTCAAATTTTTTTTTTTGCAAGGATTTGGAAGCCACGAAAGCAAAACAAATGAATAATTTTTACCTGTCCATGGTAAAAATTCCATGAAACAAAAATTTTAAAATGAAAAATGAATAACTTGTGAAATTAGTGAATGAGAGATAAGGTTAGGGGGAAATCCCCGGCAAGCTCTACCATACTTTTACCTTATGCGTTGATTATTGAACCCCATTGATGTCATTTGATTTGATTTAATATATGTATAGATTTTTATTTTTATTTTTTTTGAAATCGTTATAAATCCTGTTGGAAAAATGCTTCTAGTAAATATTTTGAGGTATAATTTTAAACATGGTCTACTTTGTGTTAGTGGTTGTTTTTTAGTGATTCAGATACTCCTCCATGAGTAGTTTGGAATGATATATTCATATGCTTAAAATGGTGTTTGGGTGAATGAGAAATTGTTGCTCAAAGTTCACCCATTGGTGTTGGAAAATAAAGAGAAATTAGCTTGTCCCACATAGAAAAGTTAATAAAGGAAAATTGTATTTATATATGATTGCTCATATGTAGATTGTGTTTATATATGACTGCTCTCCTCATCAGGGTCTGCTCTGCTCGTCAGGGTCTACTCTGCTCGTTGTTGGGTCTGAATTAACTCATCAGGGTCTGAAGCTTTACATGCTGAGATTGAGTCTGATTCAGATTTCCTTACTACTTTTATTTTTGTGTTGTGTTTTTACTGATTGTTCAAGTCCTTTGTAAGAACATAGTAACCGAATATTTGTAATAAATCACACCGTCAAACCATTCATTTCGGGTTTAAACGGAATAGGTAAAATCCCCAACTGTTTCAGACTCTTACAAGAAACACAATCCCTATATTTGAACCCATGACCTTAAGGTGAGATCTTGAGCCTTACAACACCAAGTCACACCATTTGGGGACCATATATGTATATATAGTTATTTGAGAATCCAATGAGGATGTTCTACTAATTAAAGATAAAAAAAAAAACACAAATTCTATTATTATATATATATTTTTAATTTTTTTAGCAGGTATCCTCATCTTTCGCCTGAGAATAATTAAAGTTATGTTTTAGTATTGCGATTGAAAAATATTGTGATCAAATGGTGATTCACAAACGGGTTATGTAATTTTATTTTATATTAAAAAAATAATTCCAACCTTTTATTTTAATATTTGATGGTGAATAAAAGTTAAAATTTTAGTTTTTAAAAACTCTGTTTTGAAGAGAAATCACGATTAATAATCATAAATTTTTATCATTAACCAAATATTTAAAAATTATTTTTATCCAAAATATAGTTCTGTCATATCACATCATATCAAAACACAATACTAAACAAAAAATCAATAGTCATCATTAATGATTTTATTATTAATTTTATGTAAAAATAACAATAGTAATTAAAAATATCTATAAAAAAACATGTGTATATGGATATAATTAATTGGAAAAATAAATTTAATAAGACATCATTTTATCTAATATCGATCCTAAAAAAATTTGAGTCGTCCCAACGAATAGTAAGACACTCGTTAAAAAGTTTGTGAGCCAGAGAATATGATGCTTTGTCCTCAGATCACCAATATGCTTTTGTGTTTTGGAGGTCGTCCTGAGAGAGTCGATATAAATGATCGATATAAATAGTCAGTTGAACCCTTTATATTTAACATAAATTTATGACTTCGGAATTTAGAAAAAAATTAATTTTATATGTAAAATATTATTTACATATTTTTTTTTTATCTTTTATCGATAGATATCTTTATTTTAAAATCTCATTTAAAATTTTATAAAAATCAAGTCAACTCAGAACCGCCCCGGTATTGACTGATCTTGGGTTTGTTTGATCTGTTTGTTTGATTGTTGTTTGATCTTTGTTGTTCCTTTTAGTTTCGAATTACTTTGATGGAGTATCAAGAACAGTTCTTGATCCTTAATTACTCCAACACACAAATATATAAAATAAGAAAACTTACAATTTTTTTTTCTCTTAATATATTAAACTGTATATTTTTGTTTTTATGTTTTAACAATGTCCTCACTTGATTAAATAAAGATGTATTTATCAATTCCGATCTCATCCGGTTAAGATATATATATTAATACATTCAGAATAATTTTTAATTTCTGTTCTCGTTATTTTTTGAAATAAAAAATTATTCTATCTCATCTCTCATTCTGTCAAATCTAGTCTCATCCAATTTTATGTTCTGTTCCGTTAAAAATTTCATGACATTTTAGCTAATCCCGTCCGTTTATAAATTCAGATAAAAAAATATGTTTCAAATCCCGTCAAGAACGAATAGGGACGAGAAAAATTATCAACCGAATTGAATACTTTCCAATAAATGTGTGAAGAAATAAAGGGCATTTTGCAAGTTGACAATGAATAGAAAATCTCCACACGTAAGTGGAAGGCAATGATACGAATGACGACCCATCAAAGATTGTCTTGCTTTAATTTCATCGACAGTCTATTCAAATTTCAGTAAACACGGCTCATTTTTTTATTTGGCTGCTTACCCATAATTATTTTTCTTTTATCTTTTGATTATGAAACTTAATATTAATTATTACTATTTCTCTTTAATATTTCAATATGTGCTTTCAATAAATATGCTTGTTGCATAACCACTCCCATGCAAATCGCAAATGACAAGGGGAAAAGAAATTCAAGTCAATTCAATATATATTTTGGATGCTTGAATAAAAAATTATGGGAATTAGAAGATATGGCCTATAACAAAAAAATAAAAAATAAAAACACTTGACTAGACATGTTCTAATATTAACTAAATTGGATAAAGTTATACGTTATAATTATGGAAAATGTTAATGAGTGTCTTAAGGATACTCATTAAGGATCCATTTTAGGAAAATTTTATGGTAAAAAAAAAAATAATTAATATTTTGATAAATTTTTGCATTCCCCCTGTCAAAACTTTCCTTAAATGGATTCTTAATGAGTGCCATTATGACACTCGTTAACATGGCCCTATGATTATTATGGCGAACTTTTTTTTTTTTTTGAAATCATTGGAAACCCTACCGTCAAATCATCAATTTCGGGTTTAAACGGAGCAAGTAAAACCTCCGGCTGTCCTAGACTCTTACAAGAAATACACTCATTAGATTCGAATGGAGGACCTCAATATAAGATTCTGAGCCCTACACCACTAAATCACGCCCCTTGGGGACTATTATTTATATATCTTTCCAATAATAATCATAGGTATTCTTGCATGTATTGAAAGCTTAGGTGAACCCGCAAATCTATTTACAACTCCTTCTGAAATATTACCCGAATATTATTATTTTCTTATATTTCAAATACTTCGTACATTACCCAATAAATTATTGGGTGTTCTTATGTTTTCAATATGCAAAGCATCTGAAGAATATCAACAAATTAATGGTCATCATAAACAAAAGATAATTTCTCTAATATCCATGAAAGATTATTCTTTATATTAATTAATAAAAAGGGTTTGTTTTGGTGAAAGGAAGATGAACTGTGCAATGGTGACACTTCAAGATTAGTTGGGGATTGCTTTATCTAAAAAATCTTGAAAAGCATTATTTAAAAAAATAATAATAATAACAAATATTTCCAAAATTTCTGGTATGTTGATGATGATAGATCATAGATGATTTGAGAACTACATTGATGTTTTTAAAGGCTGCTGATTGGAGAAATATAATTTTTATTTCACTAACAAATCTTTCTAATAATTAATTTTTATTTTAATAATAACTAATTATTTTAAGATTTCATTTTCAAAGACCCGTTTAGAACTTTCTAAATCTCATATCCAGCCCTGGTGATGAGGATTAACACTGATTTTTTCTAATTTGTTGATCAATGACCAATGGAAGCTTTTATTTTCTATGGAAATTTTTTAAGACTCCATATTTTATCTTTATTCTGTTTTTGGTATTAAAGAATGAGGGCTCTAGTAGCAAGAAAATTAGAGAAACGATATAGACAAAAAAAGATTTCACTTTTATTAATTAAATATGGCCTAAATGCCTATTTTACACAAGGATATTATGAATAGAGATTGCAATTAATCGGTCGAGACAGGTTGAGATTTATAAATCCTAAATTCAATTTCATAATAGATTCGTGAAGAAAATTTATCTTGAATTCCTACCGAACTGTTTGAGATTCATGATATTTAATTAAAAAGTCAGGATTAAAGATCAAAATCGTCTCGAAGCCTATACATAATTATATGAGATGCCGATTTTTGATTAAAATTTGGGATTTTTTTATCGTCCCTAAATATTAATAACGTAAAATGAATCTAATCAACACATATATTTGAGATTTAAACCATATTTAAATTATTGCATGCATACCATATTGTAATGTCTAAAAGATGTATTGAAAACTTT
This sequence comes from Zanthoxylum bungeanum, assembly GCA_019454045.1. Taxonomy (NCBI): domain Eukaryota; kingdom Viridiplantae; phylum Streptophyta; class Magnoliopsida; order Sapindales; family Rutaceae; genus Zanthoxylum; species Zanthoxylum bungeanum. The sequence continues at coordinate 13,915 of SKCR01047791.1, forward strand.
GACAATAACAAATCAATTACAATAAGATACTAATTATGTAGAAATAAAAAGCATTATTCTAAAGGTAATAAAAAAATGTTTATTAAAATTTATAATGATATTATTATTAAAATAAGTCGTTAAAAGTGGTTTAAGATTAAGGTCCCACAGAAAAGACTAAATAGTTTTCGTGTGTTACTATGCTAAGGACAAGAAAAAAAAAAATAATTTAACAGTATTATTGTATTAACACATTAATTAATGTTAGTTAAAAATGTGGTTTCTTCTCAATTGGATCCATGGAAATTCATTTGTTTGACCCTCTTATTTAATTCCATGTGTGTGTATAACCTTCAATTTGCCTTGTTCAACAAGTGAAAATTATCCCAATGGACGTAGTTTGGTGGTGTAGGGTTCAGAGGATCTCACCTTGAGGTCTTGGGTTCGAATCTATGGAATGTGTTTCTTATCAGAGCTAGCTTAGACTTGAGACAGTCGGGAATTCTACCTACTCTGCTTAAACTCGGAAGAAGTGATTTGACGATGAGGTTTTCAAGGATTTCAAAAAAAAAAACAAAAAAAATAATACTTTAATTTTTAATTTATTAGTAATTGAAAAGTAGAACATAACTAAATAGATTTTAATAGAAAAATATACAATAGAGATATTGGATAATTTTAAAACGAGTAGTGATAAATGTACTCTCTGAATATAAAATAAGTACATAACTAAAAAGGACCCCATGGCTCCTCCCAATGGCCCGAATGGAGACAAAATGCCTGAAACAGATAATGGCATAGATAACTTCAGAATATGAACACTAGTTTGGATTCTGGTGACATTAAAGTTGGCACCCTTGCTATAATTCTACTGTAATTGAGGCCTGAGTTTCTTTGAATTTTATAGAGCCCCAAGTGAGTTTTTAAAATAAGACATCACCGATAAATGTAAAAAAAAAAAATTTAATCATATTATATACTGAAATTTAAATTTTTCAAGATACATGGGTCCTAATTTTTTTTTATCAAATTTTGAAATTTTAACTGACCGTCTGTATCGATACTAACTGGATATCTGATACAGTGGATTCCAAATCTAGGAGTGGATTTGTTTTCACGCCTGGTAGTGCAGCCGTGTCATGGAAATCCTCGAGGTAAACATGTATTGCCTGGTCTACTATGGAATCAGAGTTCATAGCATTAGACAAAACAACGAAAGAAGCGGAATGACTTTGAAATTTCCTGGAGGATATTCCAAGTTGGCCCAAACCGGTGCCAGCGATAAGCATACATTGTGATAGTCAATCGGCTATTGGGAGAGCCCAAAATAAAATGTATAATGGTAAGTCTCGACACATACGTCGGAGACATAATACCATATGTCAAATGCTCTCAAGTGGCATAATATCGATCGATTATGTCAAGTCGAATGAAACCTAACGGATCCACTTACTAAAGGTTTACCTAGAGAGCAAGTTGAGAAGTCATTGAGTGGAATGAGCTTGAAGCCTATAAATTAAGAATTGTCACTATGGAAACCCAACCTAGCTGACTGGAGATCCCAAGATCTAGGTTCAAAAGGGACAACTGAAACTTTGTGCAATTCAAAACAAGCACTATAGAGTTTTGTACCCTTTCCCATTCCGATAATGACGCAGAGTGTTGTCTGTCAAGGTTAGGATAAACTAAGACTTTTAATGATCACTATATTAGGAGATGAGTCCTAATGGGGGTAAAGACAGATTACCTATTCATTGTAGATCATATATTTCAAGTAAGAAGTGGGGTCACTTCCATGGGATTTTACAGGCTGATTTCCCCAAAGTGTTTGATGAATCCAGGACCGCTGTTCATGGTCGAAATGAACACAACCGTAGAAGGGGAAATGGTCGAAGTAAAGCTGTGTGTTGGCAATTGTCTTGGTTTACACCAACGGCAGAACAGTTCAAGACTATAGGTCACTGGTTTGCCAAGTAAATCCGATTGTCATTCACTAGGAAATGTTCAAGGCAAAAGCTACATATTTCGATGCAGCTTTAGTTCACAAAAACTCTCTCAAGTGTCTGCATGAATATTTGGAGAATTGTGGGGGATTGTTGTAAATTCTTCAAATATTAAGTGTTGATGTAGGATGGTCGTGTCCCTTAGATGATACCCCATGGGAAAGGTACACACATGTAGGGACATGTCCTCCAATTTAGAAAAAACATACTTCTAGGCTCCAAGTGGTGCATGAGAGGGGTATAACCCTTTGGAGGGTTGCATCCCAAACCAAATGGTGCCCTTAAGACACCATTCCATACCTTTATAAGGAAGCCTTCATGTTCATTTTAGGGAATCTGAATCCATCCGAATTTGTGAGTCTCATATTATTATTTTTGAGTCAGAGAGAGTTCCTCCATTATCCAAGTTCAAGATTTTCTTAAGGAGTGCCCATTGAAGAAGAGAATCCAATTTATCCTGGGAGGACGTTAGCCACAAAACCCGTAGAGCACCGAGACGGGCCGAGCTAATAAGTTCTTAAGGACATAGATATATCTTGACTTGGACTACAAGTTTCGTCATTTACCAGGTTTTCTTCATGTTCCAAGTTTTAGGGTTTTTGTCTAAGTTGGCATGTTAGTGTAGATCTGAGTTTGCATTCTGGTTTTTGATTATTTAATGCATGTTAATTTCGGTTAATGACACTAATTTCACCAACAGAGCTCTCAAATTTGATCCAAAATTAGGGTTCTCGGATGAAGAAAAATTTCAATTTTTATTATATAATATGACTTGTATGTTTTTTATTGCTGATTGATAAGAAATCCATTTTAAGAACCCTAAGGGCTACACCTGGAGGAAGGAGTAAACCTGCCAATGCTTTCCAAAGGAGTTGCCAGATTTCTTATTTGATATTTAATCCTGTTCTTACTTTTCTGCATGATGTAATTTATTTTTTGTTTGCTGAGGGTTAGTTCTTTGTCCCTCTTCTTTTATTTGATCCTTATTTTATTCTTAATGAAATCCCTCGTTAATTCGAGGTTTTCTTTAAAAAAAAATCAAGAATAATTGTATATATAAAAAATTATATAATTAAATTAAAATTTTAATTTAAAATCATATTTTAATTATGATTTTATACTAAAAGAGTAATCAGTATTTCTATTTATCATAGTTGTTTTAAAAACAACAAGAACCGGTTGAGAAACTTTGCATTTACCCAAATTAGGTGAAAATTTAGAAAAATAAAATAAAATTCTCGAAATTTTATCTGAAATTTGACTTAAACAAATACATACATATAATTTTTAGTTAATAAGAGTACAAAAAAAAAAAAAAGAGTAAATCTTGACCATACATGCATAAAAATGTTGTTAAAATAAAAATAATAATTGGAGGTGGTATCATGGCTTAAAAATTTGATATTATATACATGGAAATGAAAGATAAGGATACAATTGTAATTACAACTAAACATTAACTATATTTAACCTTATATCAAATGAGAGAAATTTTAGAATACGTCGAAAGTGTGTTATCATGTGTGGAGAGAAAGCGTATATAAATTTTAGTTCACTCCGTCAAAACATCCTCTTATTCTATTAAGTTCGATTCCTCTTAGAGACGTGAGCGAATAAAGAATTCGTGTAATTATTTATCTTTAAGTCTGGTTCTATTATAGCCTGCGAGTATAATTATATTAGCTTAATTACGAGTCTTATTTTTATTCTCTTTACGGTCTAATCAATGATGATTCATCAAGTAAAAGCTAGTCTCTATACTAGGGGTGTTCGCGTTGCAGTTCAGGTCAGTTTTTTCGTTTTTCACTTCAAACCGCGCAGGTTGGCGGTTTGGGAAATTAGAAACCGAAACCGCAAATTTGATAAGGAAAACCGCGGCGGTTCGGGTTGGCGGTTTGGGCGGTTTGGGTCGGCGATTTGGATTATAAATTTTTTAAGGAAATTTTGTTTTCACATAATAATTGAAGAGAAAAAATACCTAATTTTCATTTATACATTGCATATTGTCATATAATCATTACATATCTTAAATTTCATGGTTAAAAAAAGAAGAAAAATTTAAAATAATATATAATTTGAATGCGGGTCGGCGGTTTAGGCGGTTTGTAAAAAACTCTTATATTTGATTCCCTTGGACTTAGGCCTGGTTCTTCTGGCAATTGGTTTGGGTTGGTTTTGATTATTTTGGGTGCAAACACTCTTATTGAGAGGGAAGCCAATAAAGGTCTTGTTCATATGTCACGTTCGGATAATATTGTTTCTGAAAAGGACTATTAATAAATCATTGGCCCATAAAGTTCCTATTCTCATAGGCGATTGGCTGGAGCTTGTTGTAAATTCTTCAAATATTAAGTGTTGATGGAGGAATGACATGTCCATTGGATGGTACCCCATGGGAAAGGTACACACATGTAGGGACATGTCCTCCAATTTAGAAGAACATACTTTTAGGCTCCAAGTGGTGCATGTGAGGGGTATAACCCTTTGGAGGGTTGCACCTCAAACCAAAGGGGCTCCAAAGGGTGCCTTTAAGGCACCCTTCCATGCCTTTATAAGGAAGCCTTCATGTTCATTCTAGGGAATCTGAATCCATCCGAATTTGTGAGTCTCATATTATTATTTTTGAGTCAGAGAGAGTTCCTCCATTATCCAAGTTCAAGATCTTCTTAAGGAGTGCCCCTTGAAGAAGATGAATCCAAGTTATCCTGGGAGAACGTTAGCCATAAAACCCGTAGAGCATCGAGACGAGACTAATGAGTTCTTAAGGACATAGATATATCTCGACTTGGACTGCAAGTTTCGTCATTTACCAGGTTTTCTTCATGTTACAAGTTTAAGGGTTTTTGTCTAAGTTGACATGTTAGTGTAGATTTGAGTTTGCGTTATGGTTTTTGATTATTTAATGCATGTTAATTTCGGTTAATGACACTAATTTCACCAACAGAGCTCTCAAATTTGTTGGGTGTGCAAACAAAGTCCCACATTGGTTAGAAATGGGGAAGATCATGGGCATATAAGGATGAACATGTATCTTCATTGGTATGAGACCTTTTGGGTATAGTCCAATAGCAAATCCATGAGGGCTTAGGCCCAAAGTGGACAATATCATACCAATGTGGAGATAAGTGGTGTCATATGTTCCTAACAGTGGTATCAGAGCCATGCCCCAAAGTTAGCCATGTGGTTGAATTTGATATGTCTGATCTTGGAATGATGCATTATTTTTTGGGCATTGAAGTGGTGCAATCTGCAGCTGGCATATTTATTTCTCAAAGGAAGTATGTGCAAGACATTTTGGACAGGTTTCAAATGAAAAATTGCAACTCTGTTAGGACACCTACTGAAGTCGGTTTGAAGCTTGTTCGAAATCCTGAAGGAATGAAGATTGATAGTACTCTCTACAAGCAAATTGTAGGGAGTTTGATGTATTTAACAGCTACGAGACCTGACATAATGCATGGTGTAAGTCTTATTAGCAGGTTCATGGAATGCCCAAAGGAGATACATCTTTTAGCTGCAAAAAGAATCTTTCGATACTTGCAACGGACTGCTGGTTATAGGTTGTTTTACAAGAAAGGAGAAAAGTCAGATTTAATTGGATTTACTGATAGTGATTATGCTGGAGATCAAGATGATAGAAAGAGCACTTCAGGTTATGTCTTTATGATCGGTTCAGAAGCTGTCTCATGGTCTTCAAAGAAACAACCAATTGTCACGCTATCAACAACTGAAGCTGAGTTCATTGCTGCAACTTCATGTGCTTGCCAAGCTATTTGGATGAGAAAAGTTTTTGAAGAGCTCTATTTCAAGCAACAAGGACCAACCCCAATTAATTGTGACAACAGTTCAACAATTAAGTTCTCCAAAAATCATGTTTTACATGGGCGAAGTAAACATATAGATGTGAAGTATCACTTCTTGAGAAATCTCGTCAATGATGGAATCATTGATCTTACCTTCTGCAGAAGTGAAGACCAAGTAGCTGATATATTTACTAAACCCCTCAAAGTGCCTTTATTTCAGAAGCTACGAAAATTGCTCGGTTTATGCACTTTGGAATGACCAGTTTCAGGAATGTTTTTTCACTAATGTTGTCTAAACTGAATGTTTGAAAGTCTTTCAGTTTAATGGAAGGAATGTTGAGTCACGTGGGTTTATTTGATTAAGTCTCTTTGTTTATATAATGAGTCTATTGTTTTGTCCGAGTCTATTGGAGTCTGTTATAGTGGAATAATTGATATTGTTACAAGTCCTATTCTTTGGGCACTTATGTAGGGGTTAGTGGCTGAGTTAGTGGATAGATATTTTCTTTATAGTCGTTTGGCATTTAGCTCTTTAAATAGAGCAGTTTGCTTTTGCTTTTGCTTTTGTGTCATTGTTGTAATTTGCAGTGAAGCAATAAATAAATCTTGTCTTTTGTTTCAGAACTTTCTCTTGTTGTAAGTTGCTTTTGAATTCCATGAGTCTCACAGAAACTTGCAAATTCATGTGAGTTGTATTCGCCACCACGATTAGTACGAAGAATTTTTATTTGGCTGCCAACTTCTTTTTCAACAAGAACTTTGTAGTTTTTAAAGGTTGTAAAAGCTTCAATGGTGTCATAGGTTCCTAACAGTGGTATCAGAGCCATGCCCCAAAGTTAGCCATGTGGATGAATCCTCGGAATACATAACAAAAGGTGGTGAGCCCCGATCGTGATCCGTGAAAGTGCTCGGTTAGATAGGCAGTGCGCTTCGGTCTTCATGGACGTGTTCTAATCCCAACACGGTGAAGAGGAGTTGGCCTAGGCTAGAGTGGACGGATGGATGATCATTTGAGGGGAGGCTCGGTGGTCCTTTGTTTGAGGGGAGGATTGTTGGGTGTGCAAATAAAGTCTCACATTGGTTAGAAATGGGGAAGATCATGGGCATATAGGATGGACATGAATCTTCATTGGTATTAGGCCTTTTGGGTATAGCCCAAGAGCAAATCCATGAGAGCTTAGACCCAAAATGGACAATATCATACCAATGTGGAGATAAGTGTTGTCATAGGTTCCTAACAAAATTTGATCCAAAATTAGGGTTCTTGAATGAAGAAAAATTTCAATTTTTATTATATAATATGACTTGTATGTTTTTTATTGCTGATTGATAAGAAATCCATTTTAAGAACCCTAAGGGCTACACCTGGAGGAAGGAGTAAACCTGCCAATGCTTTCCAAAGGAGTTGCCAGATTTCTTATTTGATATTTAATCCTGTTCTTACTTTTCTGCATGATGTAATTTATTTTTTGTTTGCTGGGGGTTAGTTCTTTGTCCCTCTTCTTTTATTTGATCCTTATTTTATTCTTAATGAATTCCCTCGTTAATTCGAGGTTTGCTTAAAAAAAAAACAATCAAGAATAATTGTGTATATAAAAAATTATTTAATTAAATTAAAATTTTAATTTAAAATCATATTTTAATTATGATTTTATACTAAAAGAGTAATCAGTATTTTTATCTATCATAGTTGTTTTAAAAATAACAAGAACCGATTGGGAAACTTTGCATTTACCCAAATTAGGTGAAAATTTAGAAAAATAAAATAAAATTCTCGAAATTTTATCTGAAATTCGACTTAAACAAATACATGCATATAATTTTTAGTTAATAAGAGTACAAAAAAAAAAGAGTAAATATTGATCATACATGCATAAAAATGTTGTTAAAATAAAAATAATAATTGGAGGTGGTATCATGGCTTAAAAATTTGATATTATATACATGGAAATGAAAGATAAGGATACAATTGTAATTACAACTAAACATTAACTATATTTAACCTTATATCAAATGAGAGAAATTTTAGAATACGTCGAAAGTGTGTTATCATGTGTGGAGAGAAAGCGTATATAAATTTTAGTTCACTCCGTCAAAACATCCTCTTATTCTATTAAGTTCGATTCCTCTTAGAGACGTGAGCGAATAAAGAATTCGTGTAATTATTTATCTTTAAGTCTGGTTCTATTATAGCCTGCGAGTATAATTATATTAGCTTAATTACGAGTCTTATTTTTATTCTCTTTACGGTCTAATCAATGATGATTCATCAAGTAAAAGCTAGTCTCTATACTAGGGGTGTTCGCGTTGCAGTTCAGGTCGGTTTTTTCGTTTTTCACTTCAAACCGCGCGGGTTGGCGGTTTGGGAAATTAGAAACCGAAACCGCAAATTTGATAAGGAAAATCGCGGCGGTTCGGGTTGGCGGTTTGGGTCGGCGATTTGAATTATAAATTTTTTAAGGAAATTTTGTTTGTTTTCACATAATAATTGAAGAGAAAAAATACATAATTTTCATTTATACATTGCATATTGTCATATAATCATTACATATCTTAAATTTCATGGTTAAAAAAAGAAGAAAAATTAAAATAATATCTAATTTGAATGCGGGTCGGCGGTTTAGGCGGTTTGGGTCAAAATTTGCTGTTTTGGGCGGTTCGGGTAGCGATTGGGTCAAAACCGCACACCGACCCGAAATTTGCGGTTCGGGTTGGCTGTTTGGGTCGGCGATTTGAATTATAAATTTTTTAAGGAAATTTTGTTCGTTTTCACATAATAATTGAAGAGAAAAAATACATAATTTTCATTTATACATTGCATATTGTCATATAATCATTACATATCTTAAATTTCATGGTTAAAAAAAGAAGAAAATTTTAAAATAATATCTAATTTGAATGCGGGTCGGCGGTTTGGGTCGCGGTTTGAGTCACAATTTACTGTTTTGGGCAGTTCGGGTCGAGATTGGGTCAAAACCGCACACCGACCCGAAATTTACGGTTCGGTTCCGATGGACCCAAAATCATTTTTAATTTTTTTTCAAACCGCGCAGTGCGGTTCCAGTTTGTGCAGTTCGGGTCGGATTACGGTTTGACCCAAAACCGTGATCACCCCTGCTCTATACAAACGATATATTCTCTTGATTTCCTTCATTTTTTTATTAAAAAAAAAAGTGTGGGGAGAAAAGCTTCATTTTTACAATAAGCATTTGTCTCAAAACCATCTTTAGCCACACACTATTTAAGCAGACTATCTATTCATTACATTTTGCAAATTTATCCATAGATCATATAGAAGAAAAAAAGGTTACCAACATTCTCTTCTCATTGCTTCTCTATTATATTGAAACATTCTCTTCTCATTTTGCAAAATTTATATATCCAATGAGATTAATTATTAGATCACTGATTCTTTAATATGCAGGCATGGAAACTCAGAGCAGCATAAAGAAGGGGCCATGGACACAGGAGGAAGATCAAAAGCTCATCGATCATATCCAGAAACATGGCCATAGAAGTTGGAGAGCACTTCCTAAACTTGCAGGTTTGAACAGATGTGGCAAGAGCTGTCGTTTGAGATGGACTAATTATCTAAGGCCTGATATAAAACGTGGAAAATTCTCCCAAGAAGAGGAGAAGTTGATCATCGACCTCCATTCTGTCCTCGGAAATAAGTAATTTTACTCGCAATAAAATTTTATATCGTTGATATTCCTGATATAGTAGATGCTATCATAGATACCGTCATATTCAATATGACGGATTTTCTTTTTATCGAGATCCACGTCAATGAATTGAAAGGTCCGAATGATCAACTCTGCTGATGTTTTTTTGTTTTTATAGGTGGTCGACAATAGCAACTCGTCTACCGGGGAGGACAGACAATGAAATCAAGAACTTTTGGAACACACATCTAAAGAAAAAGCTTTTGCAAATGGGAATCGATCCGGTGACTCACAGGCCAAGAACTGATAATCTCAATAATGTTCTTGCAAATCTTCCACAGTTACTTGCTGCTGCTACAAATTTTTCTAGCCATAGCCTTATGAATGTTCCCAATTTTGATATCAATACTCTCAAGTTATTACAACATTCAGATGCCACTCAATTTGCCAAAATCCAGATCTTACATAACATACTTCAAGCCCTAAGCATTAATCCAGTTCTTGGATCATCTTTACCATTTGAGGGAGTTAATGGTAATGTTACATATGGATTCCCTACACAAGATTTACCAAATCAAATTCTGTCAAATTTACTCAACTTTGATGCCTCTCAGTTACCACATCTTGGTGATTATCATCAGCCAACAAACACTAGTAGTAGTATAATTAGTAGCCAATTTGGTTCTTCATATGCCCATAATACCCCTACTTCAAGTCAACTTCCTGCATTGGTTTCAGTCTCATCAGAAGTGAATAATAACCAAATTGAAACCAAAATAAACCCAAATGATATTTCTATCCCTTCATCAACTTTAACCACCTTTGAAGCCAATTGGGAAGATTTTATGGATGATGAAGCAAGTCACTCTTATTGGAAAGACTTTGTAGAGTAAGTATATATATTCACTTAATTTATTTTTCCCTGTTCAAGTATTTTAGTGGGAATTTGGATGTAATGCTGAGCTAGTACGTGTATAATGTATATAGTATATTAGTCTCTAAGGGGCGTGGCTTGGTGGTGTAGGGTTCAGGATCTCATCTTGGAGGTGGTATATCATGTGTCGGGTGTATATGTCATCTCTCTCACAGAAGGCGGGCCCCACAGCTGTGTGGGGCCCGCCTTCTGTGAGAGAGATGACATATACACCCGGCACATAATATAATTTTCGCTCACCTTGAGGTCCTGTATTCGAATTCATGGAGTGTATTTCTTGTAAGAACCTGAGACAGTTGGGGATTTTACCTACTCCGCTTAAACCCGGAATGAGTGGTTTGGCGGCGGATTTTCCAACGATTCATATATATATATATTAACAGTAATGAACAGCCAAAATTCAGTTACATATATTATTATTTAATAATCATTAATCATAATTTATAAAAAGCTCAGTATTTAATATGTGATTTAATTTACTGTTTGCAGCCAAGCTTCTTCACAGCCATGGCCAATCTCAGACTGAATTGCACTTCGAGTTACAGTCATTTCAAGTATTAATTATACATATTTATTTGTGTTTGTATAAATTATATGATTAGGTTTACAGTTTATTTAAATATGTATAATATATTGTATAAATTAAGAAACCAAAGTGTAAGTCATTTTATTATGTAGGAACATTTCTTATTCAATTCTTGATGTATATTACCTGTTAAATGGATTCCTCTATGATACATGTCAACTGGTGATAGTATGTGCACATGACTCCTGTTATTATGATTGGTAATTTTTCCCGTCTCGTTCGACACAAGATTTGTGACATATTTTATTTCTCAAAATTTTTAACGAAATGAGATTTAATTTATGACATGATGGGATTATATTTAACGGGATGCGGGATGAGAATATTTTTTTACTCCAAAAAAATAATGGGATAGGACCGGGAATATTTTTTGTCTCGATTGTATAAATGGAATAGGACTATGAATGACAAATCCCATCATGTCGTCTCATTGCTAACACTACCCGCTACAATCAAAGTCTAAGGAAAACCATGATATACGCAGCGTTATTCTTTTTAAAAAAAAAAAAAAAAAGAGTTACTCCAAAAAAAAAATAATGGGATAAGACCGAGATTATTTTTTTATCTTGATTGTATAAATGGAATAGGACTATGAATGACAAATCCCATCATGTCGTCTCATTGCTAACCCTACCCGCTACAATCAAAGTCTAAGGAAAACCCTAATATACGCAACCTTATTCTTTTTTTCCAAAAAAGAGATTATTTCTAGGACTAGAACCCGAGAATATTTGAGACGCGTGGCTGAACTAAAAGAATATCATTGACACGTGAATATAAAACAAGTTACTTATAGAGAATATGGAACACGAAATTGACAAGTGATATATAAAGACTCAATTTCTTGAAGCAGAGATAGGGTTTTGACTTTAAAAAGATAAAAACACATGCATTTTCAAACATCAACTACGTGGACAGTCACAAAACCAAAGACAAAATCTACTCTAATATGTTTTTGGGGCTTGTCCCTCTTAAGGAAAAAAAAAACCATAAAATAGACTAAATAGTTATATCTGCTTCCTGATAAAAAGTCAAGATTTTTTGTTAACTATTAGGTAAGAATATTTCTTTTTGATACAAGCAATTGATTAAGAAAATTTAACCAAAGCTATTCTAGCCATAGCTACTATATTAACATAACCCTCTCCTTTTATTTCATTAGCTTTCTAAAACATGACTGGTGCATTTAAGAGGAGTTGTGCTAATCGTTCCCAATTGATTTTCAAACATCTTAATAAAGTTCGTCATTCGAGGTCAAGCCTTGGGAGAGGTAAATGGTTAAAAATATATCAGGGTTTGCCCATTCCATTTATCTAGTATTTACGATCTGGGACGGAGTTAAAAAATAAAAATTTAGGGTACTAAGTAAAAATATTTACTTTAAGAGCTAAAATTGAAAAATTAAAATTATTACAGGACTAAAAGTTTAAAAAATAAATAAATTCTATGGAGATCAGAGCACCCTTTGATCTTAGGTTCCCTTCGTCCTTAGATTACGATCATAGACAGAGGCATGGGTAGGCTACCCATGCCAAAGCTCGGGTTGAATTGAAATTTCCCCAACAATTTTGAAATTTAGATCTCCCAAAATTTTGTAAAATTAACCATATTTAAAGTGACAAAATTTTAAATTTAGCTTAATTTAACAGTCCTCTTAATTTCTACAAATTTCTCTCTTGAGTCTTATCATCTCTCTCATCTCCCTTACCATGAAAAAAAATTAGCAACCCTTAAAATTTAATCATTATTTAGTGATTTCAAGTGCAATGTTATTTTATGTTGTCTTCATATTGAAACTTTCCTAGCGATTTCAAGTGTAATGTTGTCTTATCTAGACTCCGCCACGGTTCCGGTTCGGAATCGAAACCGAACCGGATGGAACCGTAAGATTACAGTTCCATCCGGTCCCGATTCCAAAATTGGAACCGAATCGAACCCTTAAATGGTTCGATTACGATTCCACAAAATTTGGAACTGTAATCTTAAGGTTCGGTTCGGTTCGGTTTGGTTCGGATTCAGAACCGGAACCAAAATAATTTTTTGTTATTTTATCCCTTAAAAAATAGAGAACCGAACCAAATTTTTCGGTTCTGCTGTTCCAAAAAACTGGAACCATAACCGAACTGATTTTGAACCGGTTCGGTTACGGTTCTAGCAACCTGGAACTATAGAACCGAACGGTTCGGTTCAGAACGGAACCGAACCGAACCGTGGCCACCTCTATTCTTATCATCTCTCCTACCATGAAAGAATTTAATCACCCTTGAAATTTAATCCTGATTACGTATGATCCTTGAAACTTTCTTTATAAGAAATTGTTTAGTAATTTCAAGTGCAATTTTTTCTTATGTTGTCTTCAGAAATATATTATTGAAGGCCAATAAAACTAAAGTGAAAGTTGTAATATTTAAAAAAAAAAAAAATTTAAATGTGATATATATAATAAGCTTGAGATGAATCCCAAAATGACAAGATAAGCTTGGCTAAGAAGAGAGTTGATAATATTTTAGTAGGTAGTTTAATTATTGACCTTTTAAAAACAACTAACCTACCTACCTTGCCAAATATATGTTCATATTCCCACCTAATTATGCTTTCTATCTTAAGGAAAACTTTAATTTATATGGCTTTCAAATAATGTTGACTAGATTTAATATTAGAAAATAATTATGATTTGTCTCCTTACTAAGGCTTAGCACTTTTATATTCATGTTTTGCCCACAAAGTAAAATAGGAAATAGGAAAAGTAAAAAGTATTTTTTTTTTATAATCGGGATGTCCGGATTAATTTACGTACACTCGATTAATCTCTGGAATCTGTGTTTCGTATCTTCAGAAATTTCTCACTACAGTATAAAATATTTTATAAAATAATTATATAAAAAAAAAATTGGGTTTGATCTTATTAACTACTAGTCTATACTTTAAAGTTTATTCTTCAGTAGAATCGTGCATTTATAAGTTATAGTAACTTTTGCAGAATAATCGGGACCATTGGATGCATCTAAAATCAATCATTCAGGAAGGAGACACGTGGTAACATCTAGAGCGTCCAAAGTCAGTCACGAAAATCAACGGCTTAAATGAGCTTGGGTCAACACATGGACACATGGCAAGATCATGCGCATCAATGAGTGACGTGATACCACCAACGAATTAGAAAATAAGATATATAATTTAATACCTATTTTTTAGTTGTTTTTTAATTTTTTTAGCACACGTGTCAATGGATGATTGGCTTGTTGCATGGATAACGTGGTACATCTGTTGTATTATAGATTTTCTCCTAGTTTAGTAACCCATGCGGTCGAGATTTGCCTATCTCAGTCCAGTTCCGTTTATGAATTCAAGATTAAAAATTATGATGATTTGAATCGAGATAAAAATTATTTCAAATATCGGACAAAACTGTTACATATGGATTTTTTTAAACAAAAAAATTAAGATCTGCGATAAAAAAATTATTTAAAATTTCAATTTCTATCATCTCTAGTATGGACAGAGACCCACGTTATTTGTAGGGATGATAATGTTAGTGACTTGGTCGCATAATCGGTTGTAATGGATTTTGATGATGTCAACGAGAAAGAAGACTTCGACGCGCAAACACGAAGTAATACAAAAAGTGTCGAAGCATATGAGGTGAAGAGCGAGAATATGAAGACTTGCGGCAAATTGAAGAATATATTGCGAAGTCTTAGCTTAGGATTTAAATTGTAATGTGAATTGTAATATTCAAGTGCCTAAGCTCATATGGATCATGCACATTCACTTAGATGCATTAGGATTATGACAAAATGCTTTAAAACCTTCATTACTGTGCATTTTGGTCTGAGGCCGGCATACCGGTCCCTTACCGGTATCCATACCGGTGTCATGCTCTATTTCGCATGCTTACTGGAACCGGCATGGACCTTACCGGTGATCCAAAGGCTAGTTTCCTCACTGGAACCGGCATGACATAAACCGGTATCCATACCGGTGACCTTTCTGGTCTAGCCCTTCATTGTGCAAACTCACTGGAACCGCAAGCCATAAACCGGTATCCATACCGGTGACCATAAACCGGTATCCATACCAGTGACCATACCGGTCAGGCTCTTCTTTGTGCACACACTAGAACCAGCACGGACCATACCGGTCCTCATACTGGTTTACATACCGGTCTAACAACTAGTTTCTCTCAACGGTAATATATCCGTTAGAGACCGGTATACCGGTCACATACCGGGTTCCATACCGGTCTCAGCAGTGACTGCAGGGACATTTTTCATTTTCTATATAAATGAGTCCCAAATTCGTTTTTGCTTTGCTCTTGCACCTTCATATCATTTCTTAGAAAGCAAAAACGAGAGTGTCTTAAATCTTCAAATACTTAAACACTCATACAAGCTCACACACATTGCACCTTCATACATTTAGTAGTGAGCTTAGAACACTTGGGTTTTACATCTCACAAAATCTTCATTATATTTGTGAGTGCTCAAGTGTGTTTCAAATCTTCTTTAAACAAAAACAGTTGTAAAGGTTGTGAGTGCGCCTACGAACAAAACTCAAAGTTGTAAAAGGTTCGGAGTACACCTTTGCGGAAAACTCTTGGTTACGAGTGAACCACGGAAAACTCGATTCTAGTGGAAATCTTCAAGCGAGGCTTGGGGGAGTGGACATAGGCACGTTTGGCCGAACCACTATAAATCGCGGTGTCCTCTCTTTCCCTACAATTTTACTATTTGCAAGTTTATTTACATTTATATTATTGAATAGACAACTTGCATATATGTTGTTATTTATAATAGAGAAAATTAACGTAAGAGCCTATTTGGTAATAAGAGCTTAAAATCGGCAAAGATTTTATAATTCCACATTTGTAGCAATAACTCAATTCACCCCCCCCTCTTGGGTATAGAGATTGTTTGTCGCTATTGCTTGTAGGTAATTTCAGTTGGTATCAGAGCGAGGTATTCTCAAGAAAGACTTAACCGTCCGAGAATAGATCATGACATCTACAAGCAACTCGTCAAATCTTGCCGATGGATTTTCAACGACTAGACCTCCGTTTTACACAAGAACGGACTACAATTATTGGAAGATGAGAATGCTAAATTATCTCTTTGCCGTAGATTCGCAATCTTATTTGCTTATCACACGATGTGCAAAAGGACCAACAAAAAGGGATAGCAATGGGGTTGAGATTCCGAAGCCGAGTTTAGAATGAGATAGTGATGATGTAAAAATAGCCTCACAAAATGCTAAGGCACTCAACCAACTCCTATGTGCCATTGATCGGGATAAAGTAAGCAAGCTTCCGGAATGTGGAAATGCTTATGATTTGTGGAAGTCATTAGAAATGGTCAACGAGGGCACAAGCCAAGTAAAGGAATCAAAGATCAATCGGTTCATGTGCGAATTGGACAATTTCAAAATGGAATCCGGGGAAGAAATTGATCACATGATTTCAAGGTTTACGATCATCATCAATCATTTGGGCGCTTTGGGAAAAGCCATTGGGACATCCGATCAAGTGAAGAAAATTTTAAGATCACTCCCAAAGGAATTTAGAAGCTATACCTCCTCCATTAGAGAAGCAAACGACATAAACACATTAAAGATGGATGATTTGGTCGGCAAATTTCTAGAGTATGAAATGGAAATCAAGATGGATAAAAAGGAGGAAGATGAGAAAAAGACAAGAAAGTCATTGGCCTTAAAAGCGAGAAAAATAGACGACTCAAGCTCAAGTGAAGAAGAGGATAATGATGATGAATTGGCAAGCATCACCAATAAAGTCAAGAAGCTCCTCAAATTCGTAAAGCAAAAGGGAAAATCACAATCGGATGATAAGAAAGAAGAAAAAGGACCGCGGAAGAACAAGAAAATCATTTGTTATGAATGCAACAAACCGGGTCATATAGCAACTGATTGCCCATTGAAGAGAATGAAAGGAAAATCAAAGAAAAAAGCAATGAAAGCTACTTCTACTTGGAGTGATAGCGATTCTAGCTCATCCGATGAGGAAGAGGAGGTCCAAACCAAAGAAAGAACAAATCTAGCATTCATGGCTATCACGGATGAGGACTTCCACTTTGAAAGTGAAGAAGAAAGCGAAGATGAAAATGTACACAATTCTCAAGACTATGATGATTTACTTAATGCCTTTAATGGATTAAGAGAATTGTGTGATGTGCTTAAAAAGAAATTAAAATTGATTAAAAAAGAGCATGTTACACTTAAAGATAATCATGCATATTGTATGGATAAAATTCATGTTGTAGATAATGAGATTATTTGCTTGAAGGCTAAACATGCAATAACTTGAAAATGCCATATCAAATATGCCATCTAGCTCTAAAACATGTGATTGCGAATCAATTTTAAATGAAAATATTTTGTTAAACACAAAGGTTATTGATTTGCAAAACATACTTAGCAAATTCACATTGGGACATAAAAATTTTAATATGCTTATTGGATCCCAAAAATGTGCATTTAAAAGAGAAGGATTAGGATATAGGCCATACATTAAGAGAAAATTTTTGAAAAATTATTTTGTTAAGGCATCCGATTCTCATGCTAAGAATGTTAAAAATGAAAATATCACATGTCATGCATGTAATAAAAATGGACATAAAATTTTTGAATGCATGTATAAGAATGTGATGAAGAATGCATGGATTCCTCAAGGAATCAAAATTAACCCCAATGGACCCAAGAAAGTTTGGGTACCAAAGTGCAATTGATAAATTGGTAGGGGGAGCTTTGAGAATGGATCTTTAAAGAGAATTGCAAAATTGATCCCAAAGGCTCAAAAAGATGAGGAATCGCAACGGTAAAGGTAAAATTCGTATTCACGGAAACGTTGGTACCGTTTCCTCTTTGTGTAAGTATGCATATTTTAAATTGGTCAATATTTTTTTTAGCATACAAAGTGATTAGGCAATGCACTCAACTTTCTATTGGTAGCAATTGTTCATTTGATATCATTAAATTCCTAAATCATACATTTAAACCCTTTTTTCTTATCAATTAGTATCACATTGAATTTATTGAGTTAAATTACATGTATGTGATCATTTGATTGATTTTGCATTAAAAATGCGTTTGCCATGTAACATATTGGAATGAAAATGAAATGCATGTATATTTATATAAGTTTCCATTGATAATGAAAAGCATGAATTTTGATTGCTTATTAATTGGTAAGATACTTATAAGAAGACAATCATTAAAAATGCATTGAAGTGAATTCATTGATTTTAGTTGGTATCATGATATGTAATGACTTATTTTATTTGATATCACAATTGGGAAAAACCATGCTTAAAATGATATAATTGGAAACATTGATATAAATTATTAATTGGTATCATATGGTACATATTCTTTGAAAATTACATTATACATGATTTCTTTTTAAATCTTATGGCAAAAAGGGGGAAATGCCAAATGTGCATATTTTTAAATTTTTGGTATCATTATTTAATGCACATATTTATTTGGTATCACATTTGATTTTAATTTTTGCTTCTCCACTTTTTGATTATGTCAAAGGGGGAGAAATCATTAGAATGAGATTAAAACTTATTTTACCCTCACCCTTGGTTTAAGGGGGAGTAATTGTACTAATGTGTTTGTCAAGTTTTTATAGAGCCTTATTAAAGACAATCACACATTGAGCGGGAGCTTATGTTGAGGGGGAGAAAAATCGTCAAATTTGGACTCCGAGAAGCTCACGAGTATCAACAAGTTTTAAGGGGTTGCCATCATCAAAAAGGGGGAGATTGTTAGCGACTTGGTCGCATAGTCGGTTGTAATGGATTTTGGTGACGTCAACGAGAAAGAAGACTTCGACGCGCAAACACGAAGTAATACAAAAAGTGTCGAAGCATATGAGGTGAAAAGCGAGAATATGAAGACTTGCGGCAAATTGAAGAATATATTGCGAAGTCTTAGCTTATGATTTAAATTGTAATGTGAATTGTAATATTCAAGTGCCTAAGCTCATATGGATCATGCACATTCACTTAGATGCATTAGGATTATGACAAAATGCTTTAAAACCTTCATTACTGTGCATTTTGGTCTGAGGCCGGCATACCGGTCCCTTACCGGTATCCATACCGGTGTCATGCTCTATTTCGCATGCTTACTGGAACTGGCATGGACCTTACCGGTCACCATATCGGTGATCCAAAGGCTAGTTTCCTCACTGGAACCGGCATGACATAAACCGGTATCCATACCGGTGACCATACCGGTCAGGCTCTTCTTTGTGCACACACTGGAACCAGCACGGACCATACCGGTCCTCATACCGGTTTACATACCGGTCTAACGACTAGTTTCTCTCAACGGTAATATATTCGTTGGAGACCGGCATACCGGTCACATACCGGGCTCCATACCGGTCTCAGCAGTGACTGCAGAGACAGTTTTCATTTTCTATATAAATGAGTCCCAAATTCGTTTTTGCTTTGCTCTTGCACCTTCATATCATTTCTTAGAAAGCAAAAACGAGAGTGTCTTAAATCTTCAAATACTTAAACACTCATACAAGCTCACACACACTACACTT
This sequence comes from Zanthoxylum bungeanum, assembly GCA_019454045.1. Taxonomy (NCBI): domain Eukaryota; kingdom Viridiplantae; phylum Streptophyta; class Magnoliopsida; order Sapindales; family Rutaceae; genus Zanthoxylum; species Zanthoxylum bungeanum. The sequence continues at coordinate 33,457 of SKCR01047791.1, forward strand.
TCATACATTTAGTAGTGAGCTTAGAACACTTGGGTTTTGCATCTCACACAATCTTCATTATATTTGTGAGTGCTCAAGTGTGTTTCAAATCTTCTTTAAACAAAAACACTTGTGGTTGTGAAATCCCATAGTTTGGGTAAGTTGTAAAGGTTGTGAGTGCGCATACGAACAAAACTCAAAGTTGTAAAAGGTTCGGAGTGCACCTTTGCGGAAAACTCTTGGTTACGAGTGAACCACGGAAAACTCGATTCTAGTGGAAATCTTCAAGCGAGGCTTGGACGTAGGCACGTTTGGCCGAACCACTATAAATCGCGGTGTCGTATTTCTCTTTCCATACACTTTTACTATTTGCAAGTTTATTTACATTTATATTATTGAATAGAAAACTTGCATATATGTTGTTATTTATAATAGAGAAAATTAACATAAGAGCCTATTTGGTAATAAGAGCTTAAAATCGGCAAAGATTTTATAATTCTGCATTTGTAGCAATAACCCAATTCACCCCCCTCTTGGGTATAGAGATTGCTTGTCGCTATTGCTTGTAGGTAATTTCAGTTGGTATCAGAGCGAGGTATTCTCAAGAAACACTTAACCGTCCGAGAATAGATCATGGCATCTACAAGCAACTCGTCAAATCTTGTCGAGGGATTTTCAACGACTAGACCTTCGTTTTACACCGGAACGGACTGCAATTATTGGAAGATGAGAAGGGTCCGAACCTGAATTATTAAGAAATCTTCAAACCCGAAATTCCCCAAATGGGGATGGAGAATAAATGAGGACCTGATCCCCACTTTGGCACTTACTTTATTATTATTTTTCAAATTTTTATATGAAATTTTTAGAATAAGACAATGTACTTTTTGTTTATAATCTATACATTTTTTTATTTTTTTAAAAAAATTTGAAATTTTTTCTCCCTGATTCATTCAGATGTCAAGATTGAATCGGGATCCTGAACTCGATCCAATTAACATTTTTGCATATTTTGAGACCCCAATTTTGCCCCGATCGAGGTGAATCCCTACCAAACCCCGAACCGTGGGAATTTTCGTGAATGTAAATTCGTTGCAGCCACACTTTTTTTTTTTTTTTTGGGGAGAAATTATTGATTACTTTTATAGTTATTGCTTTATTGGGATATTGGGTTCGATTGGTTCATTTGGTTGTAGTTATTATTAAATTTATGGGTGCCTAATTTGTGATTGTTTCTTTACTTCCTTATGTGATCGTCCCTCTTGTGGCTTGATCTTGGATGGAGCATCTTCACTAACTTTATTATACAACGGAAATATGAATGATAAGATATCAACGATTAATAAATTTATATTGAATTATTATATTGATGATATAATATCATTTAATAATTTTTCCCGATCTTCTTCTAATGTTAATATCATTTTATAATTTTTCCCGACTTTCTTCTAATGTTATTGGTGTTAATAAATAGGGGTAGCAAAACGAATCAACGAATCGAATTTGTATCGAATCCTAAACGAATCGAATCAAATTGTGATGGATCCGTATTCGATTCGATTATTAAACGAATCGAATCCGAATATTCGTTTAGTCATGATATTATTTAATAAAATAATTTACCATACTTGATTTACATTAATTCTTCATATATATAATTAATATATTTACTAAAAATACCTCACCAAATATCGAAAATATTACTTTTCTATAGTAATTAGCTATAATTTCTCGAATTTTAATTGAAAAATAACAAGAACTCAAGAACGGGTAAATAAAAATAATAAAACGAATGTTAAACGAATCAATGAGCTTAAATTTGTATTCGATTCGTTTAATAAACAAATCGAATCGAATTACCCCATTTATTAAACGAATCCATTTTTTCAAACCCGTATTCACTTTAAAGCGAATCGAATCGAACGAATAAACGAATCCTGAACCAAATTTCCACCCTTATTAATAATCGTGTTTCTATAAATAATTAAATATCAAGTAACAATATTTCATTGCCTCTCCGAGCATATAATAATGGGAGATGTTGGTTTTTATTGGATGGATTTCTATCTAAATATTTTAAAATAAATAATAGTAACGGTCATTATATGTGTTGGTTAGGGATAGTAATTTTACTTGTAAATCCACAAATTCGTTGGTATCCGTCCTCCATCAGTAGGATTTAGTAATTATTTTAACGAATTTGGTACGAGTTTGATAATTTAAATTAAAACCCATTGGTACATGTTTGATAATCATCAATATGATCAAATACCCGCTGCTGCGGGTATCCGCTAAATCCGCACATCTTATTTATAATGTTATCAGGAATAATATATAAAATATTCTTCTAGCTATCTTGTGGATCCATATTTTAATTCAATTATTTAACAAGTTTCCATTCATTTTGTTCTAGAACATGCATGCATGTTAGTTATGACTTATGACTATTTTAGAACTTGATATATCAATACTGTCTCCAGTTCAAAGACAAAACCTATATAGTTTTATTCAAACGAATACTTGGAAGTTGGAACAAATTATTTTTCTCCTTGAAAGTCAGAATTTCTTAAGTTGAGTTGTAAGCAAGATTGTGAGGCAAACTTTAGGTAGCAATCAATATGATATGGGTTTAGTAATTTATTTTCTAAACGGGTGCATGTTTGGTATTAGTAAATCCGCACCAAATCATACTCGCTGTCATCCCTAATGCTAGACCCGGGCACGGTTCCGGTTCCGGTTCCGGAACCGTAAATGACCGGTTTGGTTAGGATTCGACCCCTAACCGAACCGATTGGAACCGCTCCAACCGAAATCGTAGGGTTCCAACAAGAACCCTCCCCAACGATTAGTAGTCGTTGGGGAAGGGGCAGGGATAAATAAAAAAAGGCCAACGGCCCAAAAAAAATTGTTATTGTAATTACAAATATACCCCTAATAACGATAATAAAACGGTTATTTTAATGGGCATTTTCGGTATAAAAAAAGATTCTAAAATTCTTTAAATAGGGGTCTAAAATTCTAAAATTCTATAAAAGATTCCAAAGGGGATTTATCTTAAAATTGTAATGGAACTACGTGAAATTTGATTCCTCTCACCCCTGGAGAATACGTAGGCAACTTAAATTTTTTAAAATTTAAGTTCAAACTCTTTAATTTAATAATTTTATTTATTTATTAAATTAATCTAATTTATTTTAAATTATTTTCGATTTTTTTATATAATTAAAAAAAAAAGTTCGAACCGGAACCGACCGGTTCGATTCACGGTTCCGGTTCCACACTTGTGGAACCGGGAACCGGCCGGTACCAAGTCTACCTAATGCTGGTTAAAAAACATGATATCAATACTCAGATTATCGTAAAATAGTTACTTTCTTCTAATCAAATGATCCACAATGATCAAACTACTAACACAAGAATTTTTATCTAGCAATGTAAAATTGCACATAATATGAGGATAAATACACAATGAAGGATGGAATCTTACATTGCAAGGGCAATGAAATGACACTATCAGTCTCAGAAATCATTATTGTGCTACCAAATGATAATACAAAACCGAACAGTCAAAAATGTTGCTTCTAAAAACAAAATTTACCGAGAAAAATGTGTATCGCCAGATAGAAAGAAACTTGACAACAAAACTGCAGTTAGGAAGGAGAAAGTCTGTCTTGACGAATTTTCGCCTCAACTTGTCCTACCCTCTGTGGAGGCCATGCGATGTGGGTGACTCTTCCCTGTACTAACCCTAAAGGAATCTGTCGAGGAAGGTTTGTTCAAATTAGGCCAAACTTGAATAAGTAAAAATAAAAAAACTATAAACGTTTGATGCATGCATATGCAGGTTGCAACCAACACCGTACTGAAACTAACTCAGTCGAAGAATCATCGCTTTTGAAGTATATTATTCTAAAAAAAACTTCAGAAAAGAAAAACTTCTAACGAGTCATTTTACTTTCTATGTAGATCATTTCTTTGACAAGGGTGCTAGAATGGGATGCTATAGAGGTTCAATCAGTGTCCATCACGACTGAACCATAGGGTCAAGGGAAGAATTACACAATTCTATTTATTTCGAGAGTTTAATTTGGGAGTTGGATTGAAATACTAAGTTTGTCATGAGAATTTGAGCCAAAGATTCTGAATGGGAATACAGCTTAGACAATTTTCCACAAGCAGCAGTATTAACTGCCCATCATAACGAATTTTACTAATTTTTGGATTAAAAAATATGGTGTTGCAGAGGACTTACAGGGCCGAAAGATCTTGAATCCAAGCTAGAAGATGGATTATCTCCTTCAACCCAACAATGCCCATTAGGAACTTTTACCACATCATAAGAAATAGGACTCCCGATCCAGTCCCCAGGTAAACCGATAATTCTCTTTATGTGTTTCTCCTTGTGGTTGCTAGGTGAGCTGCAAGACATTGCAACTATGGTATCAGACTTTATCATCAAACTTTCAAGAATATTTCATACACTTTAAAGAACAAATTTAACCAATCCTGTCAAATATCTGTCTAGAGGATCATATAACAAACCAAACCAAACCAAACAAAAATCTTTTCCCATTAGTTGGGGTCGGCAGGATCACATAACAAAAAGCCAAAAATTTATTAGAGAGGATAATGACCTTAATCAGTACAAAACAAAGGTCAACTATAAAATTATTTTAATCTGTTTAGTCATCTATATAAGAAGAAAGTGATTCAAACTCAGTCAAAATGTGGAACACCTAGGAGCCAAACAAAAAAAGCCATTTAACAAATTCTCAAGCCTCAAGCACAACACTAGCTTGATCATCCACAAAAAAACCAGGCTCAAAACTTGAGATGAGACTCAACTTTTTACCAACTATAACGTGAGAAAAATGAGGAAGCACACGTTCATACCAGATATGAGATAACCTTATAAAATGAAGTTGATTAGGTCAATATCCAAACAATATTACTGTGATTAAGAACATTCCATGTAAATTTTCTATAGACAAACCCACAACTAGAGCTAAATCAAAACCAAAAGTGCCATGAAGTTGTATGTAGCACTACGTTTGCCAAAACTCGAATGAACTTTTAAGAGAAATTATGTTCCCCCATTGATAAGCCACAACCAAAATCTAGTGAAGACAATCTCGCTATACGGCTATAGTGCCATCAGTGTTAGTTTGAACTCTGTTATCGTATCCAAAGCAAAAATTAAATTCCAAATTTCCAATCTGCTGTCCTGAGGTCAAAAAGCTATTGGTAAAGTAACCAACACTTTCACACTTAATAGGCTTCTGGTTGCCTATTTAGGTACTCCAAAAATTCAAAATGATAACACGATATAAGCCTTTAAACTTCATTTTAGTCATCTGCGTAACAGTGCAACATTAAGCAATAGTTATAAGCCTAACTGATTTGTGAAAATATGTGAACTTCTTCGCAAGTAGTAAATCCATGTCAAGTCTCTGCAATACAAAGATAAATTGAACACCGAAAATAGTTTTCACTCATTAACTATGCAACTAATGCTTAAACATAGAAAATGCATCACACAGGCATGAATAGAAAAGAATTACCGGAAAACTACCACATCACCCTGAGAAAACTTGTACTTTTCAAGACAAAACTTCTCTACTAGAACATAATCATCTGCAAGCAAGTAGAATGAGAATGAAATTATACCATTGTGGAACAAATTCTTCAAAACTATACTGATAAAGGCACCGCCTAACTCGGGCAGGTTTTTCAAACAACGACCTAAGATAAAATTCTACATATTTGACTAGAACGGGTTGATATACCAAAAAACAACGACAAAACTTCTCTACTAGAACATAATCATCTGCAAGCAAGTAGAATGAGAATGAAATTATAACATTGTGGAACAAATTCTTCAAAACAATACTGACAAAGGCACCGCCTAACTCGGGCAGGTTTTTCAAACAACGACCTAAGATAAAATTCTACATGTTTGACTAGAACGGGTTGATATACCAAAATGACTTGTCCCGCTTACCGCCTTTGACAGCATTGCTTCAAAACATGGTGATGAGAAAATTACCAGAAAATGAGCCCATAAAGGAATTGGTAGCAGGGTTAAATGTGGGCGACATAGAAGAGCCTCGCACGGGTACAATACTGGCATATCGATCTGAAATGGTAAGACCAATGAGGCCAAAAGTGAAACAGTTTTTTGTGAAGCTCCATATGAAATTATGAGCTGCCATATCCAAAATTTCACATAGTAGATGATGGGTGCAAACTGAGAATCCAAACCCTAAATCCTAAATCAGTAATACAATTGGAAACTCAAACTGAATCAAAATCAATGTTAAATGGAAAATTCAAAGTGAATATGCAATTGGGTACCACAATAAAATAGTCCTGTAAATACTAAAATAATAAAGAAATCAATTAAAAGTGCAGCAAACAAATGGGGTTTAGGGTTTTGCAGTTGAGTTCAATGGCGGCGCACTTCTTTTGTCTTTGGGCCCGGCTTGTTCTTTGGTTGACTCCAAGGCATCTTCTTTGGTTGACTCCACTTTCACTTGCAGAGCTCCGCTTTCTTTTTTCTTTTTCTTTTTTTATTTTACCCCTCTAGTTAAATAGTAATGGCAAAATCCGAATCCGAACTCGGATCTATATGAATTTGGATTCGGATCCGAAAAGATTTTTGATGGATTCGAACCTGTATTTGAATATAGAAAAAATATCATATTCCGAATGCGGGTATATCATGTCTGGAGTTTTTTTAGTTTTTTGCATTTTTTTTTTTTATATTTATAATTTATACTTTTTATCATTCCTCAATTCCATTAATTTTTTTAATTCTTTAATTTTATTATATTTTATTTTTTAAAACATAAATTTATAAATTTTCATATTTGGATCCGACTTGATTCGGAATTCTACGACTCAAATCTAGAAATTTTCTTTACGAACCTAAATTTTCAGGATCCATTCGGGTTTGAACCGGATCTAGATCTTTTTACCATCTCTAATTGTAAAATAATGAATGGATATAAACATAAATAAATATTGTGATGTAATATTTTTTGGGTTTGGGCCGGACCTAAATCTCTTTACCATCTTTAATTGTAAAATAATGAATGGATATAAAAATATATATATGTTGTGATGTAATATTTCATTATAATTTTTTTTTTTAAATAAAAAAATATTGACTTCATTAATGAAATAATGATGTTCTACTGACGCCATAGACTAAAAAATGACTTGATTAAACATCATAAGATTGAAGGATACAATACAATTATCTTTTCAACCTCAAATATTTATCTACTAATTTTAATTATTAGTAAATTCTCTCTAAAACAAATTACTATTATGGAGGAGAATCAAATTTTTATTATTT
>SKCR01047792.1:0-40999 GCA_019454045.1 Zanthoxylum bungeanum
GGAAAAGGCATCACGGGGTTGCTGTTATGTTAAGCCAGAATTGAAACCCCTCCATCTCCATCTGACTCTCTCTCTCTCTCTCTCTCTCTCACAAAATGCACAAGTTAGTCCACAAATTCGGCTAAATTTTGAAAACTCTACTGCAGGCTGCAGCACTCGCTTTGCATTTTTATTTATATATATTATTTTCATTTAATTACGAAATTCTGATAAGATCCGATATATTATTAGACTATTAGTATGGTCCCGCCCATAACCCCCACAAGCCTAACTATTTGAATTGATTAGCTTTTGTCTCTCTGTTTTTGATTTTGGCCTACAGCCAATAAAATATTCAAAATGCACCCTTTATTTCCTATTATTTACTCAAATTAATAAAGAAAAACTTGCAGCCACTTGTTAGAAAACGCGGTAATGGTGATAGAATAAAAAAAAATATGGTTGAACAGAATACAGCAGCCCACAATAATTAGGTTTTAGATTTTGACAAAACTTACATCTCCCAAATTATTATTTCAGACATACTTAATGATGTTTGATATTTATGGGTCCGATTATAAAATGGAATAATTAATTATTTTAAAATTTATATGTGTGAGAATTTGTGAATAAAATGTGCATTCATATTTGCTTAAATTTAGAACTACAAAAAATAGACTTTTATATAGGCATTATACAACTACCATATTAAATACACATCTATCATATTAAATACATAACAGTCATATTCTACTATATTAATAATCTAACAGTATGTATTATTATTATCATCATTTTATTACTTTTTATAAAAGAAAATTTATGACTTTAAAACAAAAGGTCATTTAGTTATTGGAAAAAAAAATAGTAATCATTTATTAATTAAAAAAACACAAAAAAAAAAAAAATCAGTGTAGAGACTAGAGTGTAGACAAGCAACATGCATGTGTTTTAAAGTAAATGACTTTTTCTCGTAGGGCCTGATGGAACGCCAATGGAAAAATAAATGAGCCCATTTCTAAAAAGTGTCAGGCTGGCCCATATTATAATGTTGGGCCCAGCATAAATTTAGTGCAGGCTGCCTTGTTGGGTAATGGATGATATAAATACAAATCAAGTTTCTATATTATATATTATAATTAGGGGGTGTATTCAATTGAGATTTTAAAAGATTATTTTGGGTTAAATAAATCTTATGATATTCAATTAAGATTTTTATATTATCTAAATAGTCTTATGGTATTCCATTACTATTATTATGATTTTTTAAAGAGGGTGTCCAAATTTAGTGGTATTCAATCAAAGCTTTAAACAAGTTATAAAAAGTCTTATAATATTGAAAAACTTACTCGTTTTGAATGATTTTTTTATATGTGTAATTTTATGGGACTTTTTAGTGGGAAATATAAATATCAAACACTATAAAAAAAAATCTTACCTTAATCCATCAGACTTTTAATGTGAGATTTTTTTGGCTGTTAGAGAAGAGAATATGAATAGACATGTTAGCTCTTCATGAATAAGGTTATTGCTTATTAGTAATTTCTTATTTTTTAAGCCTGCGTAGTGCAATTTATCTTTTCTTTTATAAAAAAAGTCGAAGCATTTAGTTCAAAATTCTTGTGAAAACAGATCTAACCGCATTGCACTGAAACCAAAGTTTAGCAAACAATAGCCATGAACGCTCACAACTATGAACCAACCTACCAGCCTCCATCACCCCGCCAATGTAGTTCACCATCTCATTTCCTTTTAGGCTCGAAGGTTCCCACCGAGAATAAGCAAGCCGCAATAAGCGAAATAGATATGAATATGAAGTGAGTTCTAGCCCTGTTGGGACCAACAATCAAATCAGAGTTCTAGAAAATCTTTATATTGACATTGCGTCTATTTCTGCCAATTTTGAAAAAAATATCTCACCTAATGGAGAAAATAGAAAGAAAATGAGAAAGAAAGATGGATATTTGGGAAGCTATAAAAGAGAATATATATATATATATATATATGTTATAAAAGGGATACTAAATTTGGATAAGAATACTTGTTACATGGCGGGTGAATTGCTTAGTACTAAAACAAGGAAGGACTTGTTCTTGAAGATGTCATTGGAATAGCGATCATCTTGGATAAAATTCAAGTTAGGATGATTTATTAGTATTTGATCATGTTGAGTTTTGTTGAACTATTTTCTATTTGTGCTATTTTACTTCTACTTTGGTTGAACTATTTGGGTTATAATTTGCTTGAACTATTGTTGTTGTAATTTAAAAAAAAAAAAAAAAAACAAAGAAAGACATCAGCTTGTGTTAATTAGATGAATAACTATTGGTTTCATTCTATATAATCTCGGTTCTAACAAATTTACATTTTGATTCATGCTTGTTCAAAAAGAAAATATAATTGTAAGGTGGAGGCATCCCCACCAAACCCTGATGGAAAATATAGCACTGACAATTCACTTGAGGGTGACTTGGACGGGAATGACCCAAGAAAAGAATGTGTTATTGAATTAGATATACATTGCTCATAATCTAATTAAAAGTTGATTGATTAGCATCATAAAAGCAAAAAAAAAAAAAAAAAGTTATATGTGTTCATTTTAAATTTTATAAATTCTTATGATATAAATTTTTTTAAAATCCAATAAGTAAAAAAATCATAATTAAAAAAACTGTAATAAAATCTTGTAAGTCATTACACTCTTAAATAGTCTTTTAAAATCCACTGGACTTATTTATTCATAAATAATCTTTTAAAATCCCAATTGAATACACCCCTCTTAAATTTTGAACCCCAATCATCCTCCTTATATCAGTTGTCCCAAGGTTGTCTCTCCATGCAAAAGTAACATTTATAAACATTCATTTTTCAAAATTCTTGTTTTGAAAATATTGGAATCCTACCGCCAAATCACTTACCCGGACTTAAATAGAGTAGGTAAAACTCTCAATCATCTCAGGCTCCTACAAGAAATATACAATCTGCACTCGAACTACCTGTCAACCAAGCCTTAGGTTTTTTTCCACCAAACCACACCCATTAGGAACTCATTTTCCAAAATTGTGATAAGGCTATACGATCTCTTCATTTTATCTATCTTCTAATTATTATGAGTTAAAATAATAAATGGTTAATCCACGATGAAATTAATAATGTAACAATCTCTTTGTTTAATTTTAAGTACTTATTATTTATCTGTTGATTATTAGATTCAAGATATCATCAGATAAATATATCATCTCAGTTTTAGATTATTCAGTTTCATTAGGAATGTAAATCATATTAGCTATTTAAAAATCTATTGAATGTTAAATAAAATAAATAGAAAAATATCATGGCAATTTAATAGTTGTTTTCTAAGGTCGTTGATCTCTCAAAACAAGCACTTGAGAGGTGAACCCAATCCGACCGTAACAAGTTCATCAAAATATTTGTGTGAAGTACAAAGAAATTACTAAACATGATTGCTGTAAACAAGAACATACATTATAGCAATTACAACAATGATCGTATTGTCTCCATAATCCAAAAAATTTCATTCTTAGATTAAAAAGTTGATAGATATACTATCGGAATGAGTAATGAGTATGAGATAGTAGTTTTAAATCAATCAAATTCGTAAGTACTCTTTAAATATTAAATGAATACAAAACATTAGTAAAAAAAAACTAGCATTTCATACTTGGATAATTATATTTGATATTTAATTAAATACAAATAAAAATTGAAAATTATAGTTCCACAATGTAGGTGCTCAGAGTTAGCCGTGCAACTAGAGACACATATCAACATGCGATTGAATCTTCCTCAACACGTTTCCTCAGTGGAACTGTTACAAGCAAACGTGGGAAACATCTATCATGGTACTAATGTACTGGTAGATAGGAGGACTCAAAGGTTACTTTTGAAGTGCAACGACCTCGGAGTCAACCTACTTAACTTTGAGACAATGTTTCCCATTTTCCTTGGACTCTAAAGACTTCTGATGAAATTGAAATTTGTCCAGGGAAGTTAAGCTCCAACCCTAGAGTAATGTTACTCTGAAATAACATCACTCCAAAATCATATCATTCCGGAAATCACTACAAGAAAATGAACTTTTAGCGTCCAAACTTTTAGCGTCGAAAATTTATTTGGACGCTAAAAGTCACACATTTAGCGTCGAAATAGTTGTTTGACGCTAAATGGTTGCCCTTAGCGTCGAAAATCTATTTGGACGCTAAAGGGTTGCACATTTAATGTCAAAATAGTTTTTCAACGCTAAATGTTCTATCTTTTAGCGTCAAAATTTACATTCGACGCTAAACGTTTACCTTTATCGATTTTCCGCCTTCTAAAATTTGAACTTTTCGCCAAAAAAATTAAATTTAAATTTTTGATCATTTGCGACGAATGTTTCGACGCTAAAAGTCAAATATTTCGACGCTAAAGGGTAAATTTAAATTTTCCGAATTCCCGCCTTCTAAAATTTGAACTTTTCACCTAATAAAATTTGATTTAAATTTTTTGACATTTAGCGACGAATTTTTGACGCTAAAAGTCAAAAATTGCGACGCTAAAAATCAAAATTTTGGCGGAAATAATTCCCGCTATTTGATGACCTTTATTGACGAAAGCCTATTTCGTCGCTAAATGTTATTTTTTCCTTATAAATCCATTTGCTCTTTCATTTCTCTTATTCTCACTTTCTTTCTCTCATATTCTTATTTTCTCTCTAAATTTTATTTTTCCTTATATGTTTTGTTTTGTTTTGTTTTGTTTTTTATATTTTATATTAACATCCAATATTTTTTATTTTTTATTTTTTTTTTGTAGGGAAATATGAAAATGAAGATGGTGAATAAAATGAAGAACAAATAAAAGTGAAGATGAAGAATATGAAAGTGAAGATGGAGAAAATATATAGAAAAATTATATTTTATCATTTTGTTTATTATTTTAAGCTTTTTTGTTGTGATAAATTTTGTAATTTTATTTTATATTAATAAAGATATCATTGTCATAATATTTTATAACAAATTTGTAATTATGTTCTTATGTTTTCTAAAAATTTAATTACTTTTGTAATTAAATTAGTTTGAAATTAATTTATAATATCAATTTTGTTATAATTAGTTTTTAAAACTAATTATAACGAATTTTTTATTTTATTTGTTTTTTTTTCACTTTTAGCGTCGAAAAATTTTGTCGCTAAAGATAAGTACTTTTAGCGACCAATATTTTCGTCGCTAAAGATATATTTTTAGCGTCGAAATTTATTTTCGACGCTAAATACCTTCATCGACCAAGCTTTCACGTCAAAATTTTTATTCGACGCTAAAGACCTTTAGCGACGAAATTTTGAATTTTAGCGACGAAATTTTTCGACGCTAAAGATCTATTTTCTTGTAGTGAATAAACAGGAACTCAAAATCGAATCCAATCCAACCTATATCTGTTTCGAAGAAGTCTCACTCTGAAACCATCAGAGTGCATCAAAAGTATTATGACCTCAACATCAATACCCCGGAGTACATGATGTCACATATATTTTCATCTGAGATTAGTGGACTTCAATCATAACTCACTAATTTTAGTACGCAAACAAAGTTTAACATGCATAATAACAAGTATGATTACACCTAATGTCATATTGGAGCATTATCATGCCAAGTGTACATCATGCATCTAAGTAGCAGTCCAATTATGGACAAGTATCAGTCAGAAGATAACACAAACACGCATATGACCCTATATAAGCTAAAAAGCTTGTATATAGGATCAATGGAAAAAATTTATTATACACTAATACAAATTACGGCATAAGTATGCGACATTATGTGCTTCAATTAACGTAATAGCAAACAAATGAGGGGAATATCCTAACCAAAGGTTACATTCGTACAAGCCCAAGATTGAGAGAAGCCTCATGTATATCAAGGGAGTCAAATGACCCCCTTAATTTTTTTTAACTATTAGTACTAACTAAATAATAGAATTACCTCATGAATTTTTAAATTAAATCCTTAAATTTTACAATATCTCCCCCTCATATAAGGGTGTTCGTCATGCGGTTCATGTCGATTTTTTCATTTTAAACCTCAAATCGTGCCGGTTTGCGATTTGAGAAATTAGAAATCGAAAATTTGATAAGGAAAACTGCGGCAGTTCGAGTCGGTGTTGCAACAATTTTGGCGGTTCGGGTCGACGATTTGGATAAGAAATTTTTTAAAGAAAATTTTGTATGTTTTCACAAAATAATTGTAGAGTAAAAATACATAATTTTAATTTATACATTACATATTGTCATTTGATAATTGAATGTCTTAAATATCATGGCTAAAGATGAAGAAAAATATATATTAACGTCTAATTTGAACAATAGTCGACGGTTTAGGCAGTTCGGGTCGAAATTTATGGTTTGGGTCAAAACTGCGCACCGCTCCGAAATTTGCGATTCAATTCATGCCGATCGAAATCATTTTCAATATTTTTCAAAATCGTGCGTTTCGGTTCGGATCGGGTTGTGATTTGAACTGAAACCGTGACCACCCGTACCTTCAGAAAACCTCATGACTTCGCCCCTAGCAAAGAACCATCAACGCAAAGCCCAAGATTCAATCGCACTTCATACAGATCAGACCTAACAAATTGAAGGTAACAAACACTCTCACTTCATCCCATTTTTAACGCATACACTCAATAATTCTTGTAAACTAAAATATTCGAGTTTGGAGTCTTTGTGGAAACAACAACATATGCCCAAAAGGCAAAGAAATGTTAGTACCCAACCAAAAGCCAAAAATGCATCATGTTATTGTCTCTGCATGGATGAGAATAAGAAAATATATATTTAAACTTTCTAATTAGACAACTAAATAAATGGATTACAAAAAAATAAAAATAAAAAATAAAAAAGCTGCTAAAAAGATTAAACCTTCTACCGGACATGGATGTTAGTTTTGATGTCGTTTCAGAAGTGGCCTTTTTCAATTTTCAGCCGTTTTCCGAACTCTTTACTCTTTTCACATTTCTGCTTTCCTTCCTCGGATCAAAAAAGCGCATGCTCATTTTAAGCAAACATTTTGACTTTCAGTGCCTCTCAAAGGACACTTCCACATCCACACGTGACCCACCGCAATCAAATAACTCCACAATCCTCTCTCTCACTTACTTACCGAGCTCAAGCCAAGTACGTTCCTGATGATGATCAGTATTCCCATCCAACGGCTCTGAATCATTCTCACTCAGTTGCTGCTGTTGCTGCTGATTCTGTTCCTCTTCCTCTTCTCTCCTCGCACGCTTCGCCCCAATCGACACACCAAACAACCTCGGCGTCAAATCCAACTCCTCCGCCTCCTCCATTTTCGCCCCGCCGGCGAATCCTTCCTCCACCTTCCTCGCCGTCATAAACTTCATCGCCTTCCCTTCCGGCAAGCTCAAGTTATCCAACTGACCAGATGCGTAATTCGTCATTAAAGAAAGTATATTATTGCACAGTCCTTTCAACTGACTCAACTCGTGATTCAATTGCCCGTTTTCTTTTCTTAACCTCTCGTTGTCCTCTAGGAGCTCAGGCATCGTCGTACATCTGGTCGTTTTGATGACAGTCCTGGTCGGCTCCGCCACAGGCGACGAATTAGCTGATATCACCTGCTCTTCTCCGGAGTTCGCCGGTGAATTTGACAGCGCCACCGCCGCTACCGTCACAGTCGTCGCCGTTCCAGCAGCGGGGGGCGGTGATATTTTACGACGCTGAATGTGTCGTAAAAGACCTTTCTCACCTCTTTTGAAACAATCGTTTGCAAATTCCCAACGATCTGGAACTACTTTTCTAAATCCCTATAAAATAAAAACTCAATAAATTAAATTTTATTCTTAATTTGTAAATCTTTATATCTAATAATGAGAAAGAAATAAAGAAAAATTACTAACGTATGTGTTGAGCTGGCGAACGAAGCTGGAGAAATTGTTGTGTTTAAAATATTTAGGCAACAAATCTCTGGCGAATTCTGCCGGCCTCCAAACTATGAAGTTCGATCCATCATCGTTCCACGAGATTAAATCATCAAACGAAAGATCGTCAACAAGTTGATAGGTTTTGGTCAAAAACGGTGTCGGAAGAGATCGCTGCGAGTCTCCTCCTGTTGCAGGAGATTCACTCGTTTGCTCAACGGGAGCCATAGGGTTAGGCTTCAGATCCCAACCCTATTAATTCTGAAACTCACTCTTGGCTTACGCTAATCGTAACGCTTAATCTAATTAATTTAACAAACACTAGAATTAGATTCAATTTAAATTATAACATAAAGTATGCACAATCCTCCATTTCCACAAGTCGGTCAAATCCAACTGGAGATTATTAACATTTCTTCAGAATAAATAAAAGAAGCTTCGGAAGAAATGAATATGTACCTGTTGTAAGAATAATAATTTCTATAAAACCAACCAAACAAGGAAGAAGAAACCACGTTCATGAAGACATGAACTCAATCATACACCGTTGAAACCAAATACGCAAGTAACGCAACGTTGATGAAGATGAATGAGTTCCAAAAGAGAAAGGAGAGACGTGTTTGTGTGTTGGGTTTTGATGTTTCTAGAAGGTTTTGGGTGGAGTAAATGATAAGGCGGGGGCAGGGGAAGAGGAAAGAGAAAATCGTGGGTTCCAGAAGGAAAGGGAAATTAAAAGAGGATTAGGATTTAGGAAAGGGCAAAAAAAGTGGGACCCGCCTAGAGGAATAGTATAT
Organism: Zanthoxylum bungeanum; assembly: GCA_019454045.1. NCBI lineage: Eukaryota > Viridiplantae > Streptophyta > Magnoliopsida > Sapindales > Rutaceae > Zanthoxylum > Zanthoxylum bungeanum. The sequence continues at coordinate 8,709 of SKCR01047792.1, forward strand.
GAAGGCGCCAGAAATGCTAGGTCTTTTCCAGAAGCTTCTTTCTCTCTCCTCCTGTCGTTTTCAATCTTTTTTCCATATTTAATCGGTATTGATGACACATGTCGGTTTGGTCGTGCAAGATTGGGGAATACTGATTTGGGGTTGTGATTGGATCACCCGCAATAATAAATTTTTGGTGCAACGGTGATATGGGTGACGTGGTACTATCAGCGAATTAAAAAATGACATGTATAATTTAATACATATTTTTTAGTTATTTTTTAATTTTTTTAGCACGCATGACAATGAATGATTAACTTGTTACATGAATGACATGGTACCTCTGTTGCATCAAAGATTTTCTCCACCCGCAATGGATATGTTATGTGTTGTGTGTTTAATCTTATGTTCTATCGTTGTGCCACGTGGCGATTTTGGTTGTTAAGAGTGAATACCTTACCTTTTAGGCCCCTGAAGCGTTAATAGAATGTTGATGTTTCTCCTGGCATTTTAGCGTTCCATTAAATAAATAAATTGACATTCATTAAATCATAATCACACGTTATGATATTATTTTTTGATGAATTTTTATTAACAATTTCTACACCTCTCTCACTGTAGCTACAGTGATACTACAGTAATCATTGTAGTTACAGTGAGAGAGATGTATAAATTATTAGTAAGAATTTATGTATGTGTAGCATTTTTATAATTTATATTCTAATATTGATTTCATAATTTATAAATTATTTTATATTATTTATTAAACGCACCCTTACAGTTTACCGTTTCTGAATTGTAAGGTGGTTATTTATTGTGAGAGTGATAAAAAAGGTAAGTTCAAGAAGGTACGAGTAGAATTTTTGGATTAAAATAAATTGAGAAAAAGATATTTTGTATACTAATATTTTTTTTAAAAAGAGTAAATTATAAATAGGCCTCCCTCGTTAGATGATTAATTCTGTTAGTGTGAATGAAAATATACACTATTTATTATGTATTGTTGTGATTATCTAATTACTGAAGAATGTTTTATGAAGAAAAATAAATACCTCCAATTATTACTTTAATAGAATTTACAATTATTACAAAACCTATACAAAAAAATCTCATATATTAACTACACTCTATAAACTCTATTACTTGGAGCTTACTCTAAGCCCTCTTTACATTGAGCTTTTTGTTGGGATGATTTGAGCTCTCAAATGAGTTTCCTATTTATAGCCAATTGATGACTCAAATTGTCAATAAAAATAATAAATTCCACCTAAAGTTTATTTTTGGTGTTTTGCACCAAAAAGTGGTGATGGTTGTTCTACTAAATTTTGATAATAGTGGTACCTTTTGATTTTTGACAATGACGGCAATGGTGGTTCGTTTATGGACACTTCATATATTATCACATGTTATTATTATATTAATTTACAATCTTGATTTTTTTATTTAATATAAATAAAATATATTATGAAATAGATGATTGGATGTTTTTTCCCAAATGACCAAAAATTTTATGTTTATTTCTCTCAATGTTATGTGTAACAGTCTTTTCCCAAAAAAAAAAATATTGGTTAAAAAATATTTTTAAGCTCCTATTTGAATATTAGTTTAATATTTAAGCTTGATTTAATTTTATTTATGTAATTTTAATTTTTTAATATTATAGTACAATAACAATATAACCTACTATGTCTACTAAAAGTGTGCATCATTCTCGATGTGTCAAAATTTTAGCTTAAAAATCTGCTAAAATAAAATTATCCCGCACATATGTGGAGACTCAATTTTTTAACCTTCATGATAAGGTAAGAAAGTGTTCATGATGTGATCCAGAATGAGCTATGTTTGTTGGGCCAAGTTAATTTGAAGTTGTGGCTAATCACATGGCTTGGTCAGATTGGTATATTTGGGCATTTTTAGTGGATTTGGAAGATTCATTGGGTTCTGTAGTTTGGTCCATGCACGTGACTTGATATAAAAGCTTTATTATGTATAAGGTAAGAATGAAATGAGTTTTGGACGTACATGGACTGCCTTGATTGATTTAGGGCTTAATTTCTTAATGGTGCATTAGCAGTGGCGAAATTTGCGCAGTCTTCGTATTTTGGACGTAACTGTATCATCCGATGTCCGAATTTAGTGATTCAAGTTGTATTGGAAATAGGACTCATGGATCTACAACTTTTTAGTTTACATAAAAATCCAATTCAGAAGCCTTATTAGTCAAAATACAGAAGCAAGTTATCCCTATAATTTTTATGTTTCATATTTTTAAAGTTATGTTATTTTTAAGTGTTGGGCTGAACTTTAATTAAATTAAAAGGCTCATGCACGAAATTTTAAAGTATTTTATGTGTTATTAGATTTATTTTACTAGTGTTTTATTATATTTGAGTATAATTAGGGTTAGCCACCTATTTAAATGAGCATTATTCATTGTAATTCATAATTAATTAAGAATTTTTTATAAAACAAAGTGACTTGTGTCATCTTGAGGGAGTGGATTCTTCCTTGGTTCTAGGGAAAAAAAGCTTATCAACTTGTGGTAAGCGTTGTGGCGCTATATCGATGTTTAAGATTCTCCAAAGAAATAAAGAAAGATTCTTAAAGACAAGGTTCCTTAAGGGTTGAACTTGATCTTAGAAGGATTTTATTTTTATACAAATCAAGATTCACGGTTCTTGGGGCTTAGAACACTTGGAGAGGTTTGCTTGGCTTGTTCCAGACAGGTTCTTATCAGTTCATCAACTTAACTAAATGGATGATGGTAATATATATCTTTATATATATAAAATTAAGATTAAAGATGACATTGAAGATAAAATTGTACATATAATTATGTCATTATTGGTTTTTTTTTTTCAATTGAGCAGAGCCGCAAATTATTTACAAATTTATTTATGTATAAACGGATGTTGCATAATTGTACTAGTTAAAATAAATCATGTGGAATATATGGTATTTTACCAAGTAGTTAAAAAATATACTTATAGTTTACCGTCATCGTGTGATTATAGGATAAAAGAAACACATTTATAATTTGACTAAAGTCACAAACATAATTGAGACACACCCATAGCTTGAGTATCAGTCACCTAACTGATAGAGTCACAGTATGACTATAGTTAAAAAAATAGAGTCACAATGTGACCCTGTAGGCATTGCATTTTCGCATGTGAAACCCGATGATGAGTCTCAGTTGGAGGCACTACCTTTTTAGCTAAGGATATTGCGGGAAACGGAGGTCGGAAGGGGAAATTCAAAATAAGTACGTCATCAAGTTCATTTCACAAGTTCACTGTCTTCGTTAGTGCTACGTTCGTTACTTCGTTCGAACGTCAGGCAGATTGCGGACGTTCGTGTAGCGTTCGAATGGGCGTTCGAACGGAGTCCGTATTCTGGTTTTGCTGCTAGCCTCGCAACCAGCCCAATTAGCCCCCAAATCCCATAAAACACATCCCAATTAATAAAACACATTTAAAACACATGGGAAATTAAATTAAATATTAAATAAAATAATTAAATCATTTACCAATTAAATAAAACATAAAATATAATCATACATAATAAAGATAAATCAAATATATTATATACCAAACTTAACAAATATCATGCCTAATTAAAATCAATCATAACAAATTAAATATTTTGTATTCCTAATCTAGCCAAGATTTGTCCCCCCTCAATCTAATCATTTCCTTGTTGAATACCAAATCAAATCCTCCTTTTAATGCCAAAATCCCTTCCTTGTGAGACAAGGAGTAGCCATAACCTTTCTCTATATAAACAACCCATAACCAAGACATGCACTCCCCTAGCTCATACACAAGACTTACACGAAAATCACAACACCAAGAGCCCTAGCCACTCACGGCAATAGCAAGAAGAAAAACACAAATAATTCTCTTCACCTCCCCCACTCCACAACCGAAAACAGCAGCCCATAAACCTCCACAACCGAAAACAGCACCCCCAAACAACTGCACTCCTATTAGCCCTTCAACAGCCCTTAAAATCCTCAAAACAGTAACATAAAAACTGCATTCATAATCCTTAAAATAATCACACAAGACTGCACTAAAAACCCACAGAAAAAACTCGGAACAGTCCGTGGAAACGTCAAAACAGGTGACCTGAACAGTGAGCAGCAAAACAGAGGCCGAACAGTAGCAGAACAAAGTTCGAACATGAAGCAAAACAGCAAAACAGTGAGCTAGGACGCTAAACCAGTGAACCGGAGAAGTTGAGGAGTTGTACCATTCCGATGTACGTGAAACGCAAGCCTGGAAGTTGGCGAAAATGTTAGACCTGAGGGTATTTTCCACACTCGTTTTCTGTTTTATTATTTATTGAATATTGCTTCCATGATTGTCATGTTGAAATGTATGTTGTGGCCCTTGAGTAGATAAATATGCATGAATTATGAGATGTTGTATGTTGTGGCTTTGGAATAAAATGAGAGATGTGTCAACTCTAGCGATATATCGGATGGAAACCCGGACATAAATTTCATAGCCGATTCCGAATGGACGGTAGTATGATCTGTACTCGGGATACAACTCCACGTACCGCTTGAGTAAACGGCACCCTCTTTTGTTTTGTGTTGCTTTGGTTTATTTATTTTTCGTCACTTGTATTCTGCATGTTGCTTATTTATGTATGATTCAATCGAGCGCATGAGTTTAGTAAGTGGAATGAAAGATCCCCTATGGGGAGGGGTTAAAGCCCTTTACCACGATGCTTTGCCACGCCGGTTGATGTGTGTTCGGTTGAATGCAAGATACGTTCAATCGGGCATACTACGTTTGATATTATTGTTTTTAATTCTTTGTATGCATGATTCAATCGAGCGCATGAGCTTAGTAAGTGCAATGTAAGATCCCCTATGGGGAGGGGTTAAAGCCCTTTACCACGATGCTTTGTCACGCCGGTTGATGTGTGTTCGGTTGAATGCAAGATACGTTTAATCGGACATACTGAGCTTGACATTGTTGTCTTTATTCTTTGTGTTGCATGCATCAGGTCTGGTTCCGTTCGAACGCGTTCTCGAACGCTACACGAACGCGAACCTTCTGTTTATCATTCGAACGCGTTCTCGAACGCTACGCGAACGCACACGCACTTTCTTAGTCTCTTCATGCATCAGGTCTGGTTCCGTTCGAACGCGTTCTGAACGCTATACGAACGCGAACCTTCTGTTTACCGTTCGAACACGTTCTCGAACGCTACGCGAACGCACACGCACTTTCTTAGTCTCTTCATTCATCAGGTCGAACACGTTCTCGAACGCTATACGAACGCGAACCTTCTGTTTACCGTTCGAACACGTTCTCGAACGCTACGCGAACGCACACGCACTTTCTTAGTCTCTTCATTCATCAGGTCTGGTTCCGTTCGAACGCGTTCTCGAACGCTATACGAACGCGAACCTTCATTTTACCGTTCAAACACGTTTTCAAACGCTACGCGAACGCGCACCCACTGAACTGAGTCCTTTTCATTAGATTTCATACATACTTTTCCTAGTAGCTATCCCCATATGTATGAGTACAATGTGTTTAATGTATTACGCTTCATATGCCTATGTCATGATAACATTTGAGTATTATTTCTTGTGGTATATCGGATGGAAACCCAGACATAAATTCCGTAGCCGATTCCGAATAGACAGTAGTATGGTCTGTACTTGGGATACAATTCCACGTACCACTTGAGAAGGTGCTCACATATGTACTTGTGTGGTTAGTATGTGTGCTTGTGTTTTCTTGAATATAATATGCCAATGAAGTTGTATGTTTGTCGCTCATTTGATGTACTTTCAAGCATGCAATCTTAGATGTGAAATATATGTGTAAGTTTTATTTTGTACATGTGAATTTAGAAGCATGATACTCTTGGAAATAAGTGCTACTTAAGCCTGATTAAATTATTACATAAATCATTTCATTACAAGTGGCATAAGTAAGGGACCATTCTGAACCCAACGGTTTGAGGTGTTCCCTTGCGAGGGGTGAGTGCGACCTTAAATCTCATTTTCCCGGTTCACACCGGGTGGCGACTCCATTATTCTCTGGTTTAGTCCCTCGTGGCTACTCTGTACTCCCGACCGGGCCGCGAGCCCGGGACAGCATGCGTCGTCCAGTTTCTGTATCCCACAGTCTGGCGACTCCACTGAGGATAGAGAATCAGCCCCGAATATTATCTTGTAATGTTTGGATTTATGTTTTAATTGACCGTGTCTATAGTGGATAAAATTAGGGTTTAATCAAAAGCATTTTAAGGTTAGGTAATGGTTTGGTGTCTTCCTTCATTCACTACCTTTCTAGAAGGAAAAGTTGTGAAGGCACCTATATGGCCATCTACTCGTAGCCTATTGTGATGGACTAATTTGGAGGACTCGTTGTTTATTCCTGACACCAAGCGATAAGAGCCTAAGAGGCTTGGGTATTTAAGTGAGCCTCGCTCCACCTTCCCTCTGGGGAATCTACAACGGGAAATCCATTTGACAGTCTGTCACACACCATACCTCATTGGCACATACCTTAGTGTATAAAAAAGGGTGCGCTCACTTGGTCGCTCGAACCATTGATTGGGGAGACCTAGTTGTGGGTCATCCTTCGCCAATGAGAGCCTTTGTCTATACTCCTGCGAACCCACCCATAGACCGGGTTTGTATGGTTAAAGTAACAATTATTTCCTTGAGTATGTGCTAGTGGACCATCCTCATTTGGATGCAGTTGGACCATTGTCAGAAATGCGAACTTGCTGGGCCATTTAAACTGGGGCGAGTTCGTACCTTATGACCATTGGGCTCAAAGCTTCTGAAATGTTGATGGGCTATTCCGTAGAAATTATTACTTTATGTTTGCATTATCTTTTATGCTTGTGTGTGAGAACATCGTCGTTTGGATCCATTTGGACCATTTGTCATGAGAAATGGGCTTGTTGGGCCATTTAAACTGGGACAAAAACGTATTTTATGACGGTTGGGCCAAAGGCTTCTAAGTGTTGATGGGCCACTTTGTGCTTGTGTTCGGAACGTTACCATTTGGATTTAGTCGGGCTCTTTGTCATGAGATGTGAACTCATTGGGCCATTTAAACTGGGATGAGTTCACTCCTATAACAATTAGCCCGAAAGCTTCTAAAATGATAACAGTCCGATTTGTTTGAAAATTTTAATTTTAATTTAGTATGTTATATATGTTACCTGCATCTCATGCACCTCATGCATACATATATCATGTTAACACCCTCTATGTCTCAAAAAGACATCATAGATACCGTTTCGGTTAGAGAAGGGACAAGGCTCATTAAAAGAACAGTAACAGTCATGAGTGAATCTGGTAATGAGGTATCCCGTATGGATCAGTTAGAGAACAATCTCGCCAAGGTCACTGAACAATTGCAAGCTTTGACTACTGTTGTGGCTGGTATGGTTGTGCCCCGTGCTGGGGGAATTTCTGAGAATGTGAGGCGTGAGGATCCTCCGAATGGGTTGGGGGATGATATCCCCACTTTTGATGATGATATGGCAGAGTATGCAGCAGACAGAGTATCTGGGTGTCAGACAGAGTTACAGAAACTTTGGGATCAGGTTGAGTCGGTTACCCGCAAGATGAGGGGTAAGAATGAGGATCTGCTGGATTATGACACACTGACTTTCGAGGAACAGTTGCCGGCACAGTTCAAGATGCCGATATGGCTATGTTTAACGGGAATGGGGATCCAAGGGTGCATCTCCGACAGTTTGTATCAGTCATGAGTTCAGTTGGCCTGTCTCAGCGCCAAGTGCAGAAAATGTTTGGAATGTCGCTCGAGGGAGCTCCCGTGGTGTGGTACCACAGTTTGGAGAAGAAAGTGAAGGAAGATTGGAGGGAGTTGGCGGATGCCTTCCTGAAGCAGTATGTCACTGACCTAGAGATCGATCTGTCACTCCGTGATATGGAGAATGTTAAGCAGAAAGCGGATGAGAGTTTTAAGGAGTATGTGGACCGGTGGAAGGGTCAGTTGTTGAAGATACAGACTAGGCCTTCGGAGAAGGACTAGATTAAAATGATTTTCAAGGGCACCAGGCCTTCCATTTACAGCAAGTTGAGGAGGATGACCTCCATGATTACAGACTTTCGGCAGTTGAGGGAGACTGTCATGGACATTGAAGACGAAGAGGCGGAAAATAGAAAATTCTATGGTCTGAATAGGAGGCCCGTTGGGGAAACAAAGCCCGTTTCTGCTGAGATTACCGCTATCCGGAACCGGCAGTTTTCCAACTTGGGAAGGCCCATGTCCAAGGTGCTAGAGAAATTGAAGAGGCAATGGCTCTTAAAACCCTTGGAAGCCAAACCATTACCCAATCCCCTACCATCACATTATAACCTAAGCCTTTACTGTCACTTTCACCAACAAAAGGGCCATGACACTGACAATTTGCCCGACTCCGCCATGAAATCCAAGACCTGATAGACTCCAAGAAAATACCTGACCCAGAAACAGAACAGCCTGACACACACAGAAACCCCTCACCCAATTACCGTGCCGTACCACCACCAGCATACATGATCAATTCTGGCCTCCCAGAAGACCTTGTCCTAAAATCCTTTCACCCTCTAGCCTTTTGCCTGGGAATCTGGGATAGTACTAGTGAAGATGAAACTGAGCAGGAAAAAAACTTTTGGCTTGATTTCTCTAGCAGTGACGAGGAAGAAGTAAGGGGAATGACGCGCAGTGGTCGTTTTTACAATGATATGGGTAAGGAAGTTTTGACAGATGGTAGAGAAGTGGTTGAGACTGTAGAAAACACTGAGGGGGATATAGTGCTGAGGCAATTGAGGAAGACTAGAGCACAAGTGAGTATCTGGGAACTATTATGTGCATCTCGGGAGCATAGGCAGGCTATGGTTGAAGCCTTGAGCAAGATTGTGGTACCAGAAGACGCCAACCCTGCAATGTTTGTTGGGTCAGTTCAGAAAGAAGCTTTGCAGATATCTTTTTCTGAGGATGAACTCCCGGCGGAGGGGAGAAATCATAACAGGCCTCTATTTATCAGGGCCGAGGTGAGGGGCAAGAGAACTTCATGTGTGATGGTGGATGACGGTTCGTCCATCAATGTGTGCCCGCTTAAAATTCTGGCAAGATTGGGTATGAAAACAACAGACTTGGACCCCTCCAGTATGACTATTAAGGCTTATGATGACAGTAAAAGGGGAGTTGAGAGTACCTTTGTGGCTGTGGTCAAGGTAGGACCGATTGAAGATGAGGTTGAGTTCACGGTACTGGACATCCCGGCTACTTTCGCCTTATTGTTGGGAAGGCATTGGTTTCATAAACTTGGGGGCGTGCCTTCCACTTTGCATCAGATGATCAAGTTCCCGTATGAGGGAGAAGTTGTTACCATCCGGGCTGAGTTAGATAATGCCGAGGCTGCCTTGGAGATACAACCTTTCACGAGGTTTCAGGTGTCAGCTACTTTTGAGGAGTGGGTGGATCCTAGGGTGGCTATGATTATGGAGAAAATGAAGTTTGAGCCGGGTAAGGGTTCAAAATTACCAGATTTCAGAGGACAGACTACTCAGAAGGGTTTGGGGGACAAGTCTGATGAAGAAAAGCCAAAGGTCAAGAAAAAGGGCCTGAAACTGATGAAATGTTTTGTGAAAGCTTTAGGATATCAAGGGGAGCCTGAACCTGTGTAAGTTAATGGAATTGTGGTACCTGGATTTGAGATCTTCCAGGATATGTTGGGTAAGAAGCTGATAGTTGAAGAAATTGTGGAGAAAGAAGAAGAGAATTGAGAGGAAGAACTATGAAGTTGGAGAGCCTGACTCTGAGAGAGGACGAAAAGCCTGAGGAAGACCTGATTGCAGAGGAAGAAGTGTCTATAGATGATGAAGAAATTTACCTTCTTGATTTGTTTGAATGTACTTCCGCATTATCCAATAATAAAGACATCTATTTTGCTTACTTGCCTGAGTCATTTCCATTTACACTGCACGAATCAAGCATATTTGACATCAGTTCAGCCAGAACTATTGCATTTAACTTGGGTACACTTGAGAACCCCAAGGAAATTCTGATTGCAAGTGAAGTAACCTCCGAAGAGAGGGAGAAACTATAAGAAGTGTTGGTCAGATATGCCAAAGTGTTTGCTTGGTCCTATGAGGACATGTCTGGGGTAGACAGAAACATTGCCCAGCACACAATACCAACTTATCCAAATATGAGGCCAGTAAAACAGAAACTCCGACGGATGAGACCAGAATGGGCTGAGAAAGTCAGAGAGGAAGTTAAGAAACAGATAACGTGGGGTTCCTGGAAGTAGTAAAGTATCCTGAATGGTTGGTGTAGGCACTGCATTTTTACACATACACCCGATGAGGAGTCTTATTTGGAGACAACTACTTTTGAGTCACGGAAGTCGCGGGAAACGGATATCGGAAGGGGAAATTCAGAACAGACAAGCTCACTGTCTTCGTTGGTGCTGCGTTCGTTACTTCGTTCGAACGGGAACAGATTGCGGCGTTCGTGTAGTGTTCGAGGGAGCGTTCGAACGGTGTCGGTAATTCTGGTTTTGCTGCTAGCCTCACACCCAGCCCATTTAGCTCCCTAAGCCCATAAAACACATCCAAATTAAATAATTAAATATAAACATTAAATAAAACATTAAATCATTTACCAATTAAAATGAACAATTACCAACTTAAACTAAAATCATGCCTAAATTAAACAAATCACATACTAAATCAAAATATATCATACCAAATTAAAATCAATCTTAACCAATTAAAGCCAATCATATATTTGACTTCCTAATCTAATAAGATATTTACCAATATAAAATATTTGTATTCCTAAACCAACACAAATTAAATATTACAACTTCCTAAAGTAAAATATTTTGTCCCCCTCTCAATCCTTTGATTTCCTTGTTTAAAACTAAATCATATCCTAATTTAATGCACAAATCCCTTCCCTTGTAAACCCTAGCCATTCTCTATATAAACAACCCCTAACCAAGGCCATTCCTCTCCTGGACACAACACAATTCACACCCAAACTCTCTCAAAATCTCTCTAGACCCTCTCTACACACCCGACTAAGCAAACAAAAAAGAGAAAACACTTCACACATACACAAGAAAGAAACAAAGAAACCACCACAAGTCACCACCAAACTAGCCCCTCTAAACCTCCATACATCACCGAAAACCACACAAACACGCAGCCGCCCAAATCCTTAAAAAACAGTAACTTAAGAAAACTACATAGATAATCTTAAAAATAATCACTCTTTAATTGCACTAAGAACCCCCACAACTTGGAATAGTTCTTTGAAAACATTGAACAGGTAGCCCGTGCAGTGAGCAGCAAAACAGGAGCCGAATAGGAGCAGAATGGAGTTCGAATCGTAAGCAAAGCAGCGGAACAGTGAGCTAGGACTTCGAACCAGCGGACCGAAAAGTTGCGGAGCTTTACCCCATTTCGATCTTCGTGGAACGTGAGTCCGAGAGACGGCTTAAAAGGTTAGACCTGAGGGTATCTTTCACACTTATTCTCATTTTACTTTCTGGTCATTTATTTTGATTATATTTTCTGTATTTGTGATATTTGTTGTGTGTATGATGTATGTTGTGGGTATTGGATGAATGAGAGATGTGTCAACTCTCGCGGTATATCGGATGGAAACCCGGACATAAATTTCATAGCCGATTCCGAATGGACGGTAGTATGATCTGTACTCGGGCCACAATTCCACGTACCGCTTGGGTAAACGGCACCATCTTTCTTTTGGTTATGTTGCTCTTGTTTATTTAGTTTGCTTACTTGAATTCAATATGTCGTTAGATATGCATGATTCAACCAAGCGCATGGGCTTAGTGAGTTAGTCCAAAAGTCCTCCATTTAGGAGACAAAGAGCCGAAAAGGCCACCTTCGTGACACTACTTCGCCGCGCCGGTTGATGTATGTTCGGTTTGACGCGAGATACGTTCAATCGGGCATACTTAGTTTGATATTGTTATCTTTATTTTCGTATGTATAAGTCATCGAGCGCATGGGCTTAGTAAGTGTGTTGTGAGATCCCCTATGGGGAGGGGCTAAAAGCCCTTTACCACGATGCTTTGCCGCGCCGGTTGATGTGTGTTCGGATTGGATGTAAGATTGTTCAATCGGGCATACTTGGTTGATATGATTGGTTCTATTCTTGTATGTGTGATGTGACGCGCATGGGCTTAGCATGTTGGTCTAAAGCCTCTCTTTGAGAGATCAAGAGCCCCAAAAGGTCACCTTTATGGCAGTGCTTCGCCGCGCCCTTTTATTTTCTGTCTATGTATTGCATCCTATTTCATGCATCAGGTCCGTGTCCGTTCGAACGCGTTCACGAACGCAACTCGAACGCGCATGTGTTTTTTTTGCCTTATTATGTGTCAGGTCTCATATCCGTTCGAACGCGTTAACAAACGCCATACGAACGTGAGCTTTCTGTCTCATCTCCGTTCGAACGCGTTTACGAACGCTACTCGAACGTGAGCATTCTGTTTCATTTCCGTTCAAACGCGTTTATTTACGAACGCTACTCGAACGTGAGCATTCTGTTTCATTTCCGTTCGAACGCGTTTTACGAACGCTACACGAACGTGCACACACTGAACTGAGTCCGTCTTATAGATTTTCATGCATAGTTTTCCTAGTAGCTATCTCTCCACATGTATAAATGCAAAATGTGAGTATTACAATTCATATGCTTGTTCATGATAACATTTGAGTATAATTTCTTGCGGTATATCGGATGGAAACCCAGACGTAAATTCCGTAGCCGATTCCGAATGGACGTTAGTGCGGTTCTGTACTTGGGCTACAATTCCACGTACCACTTGAAAAGTGCCCATATGTGTGCTTGTATGGTACCATGGTTGCTGTATGGTTAATATGTGCGCTTGGTTTTTTTTCTGAATGTGATATGCAAGTAAAGTTGTTATGTTAGTTGCTATCTGATATATGTTTAGCATGCAAATTTAAATGTAAGATATATGTGAAATGCGTACATGAGTTTATTTTACACATGAGAATTTAGAAGCATGATACTATTGGAAATAAGTGTTACTTAAGCTTAGTTAAATTATTACATGAATCCTTTCATTACAAGTGACATAAGTAAGGGACCATTCCGAACCCAACGGTTGAGGTGGTCTTCCTTCCCTTGCGAGGGGTGAGTGCGGCCTTAAATTTGTCCCGGTTCACACCGGGTGGCGACTCCATGTTATGTAATCCTTCCCAACTAGGTCGCGAGCCTAGGAACGGCGTCGCTCAGGTCCTGTGTCCTACAGTCTGGCGACTCCACTGGGGATATTGAGATGGCCCTGAAAATATTGTCTTGTAATGAGTGGATTTATGTTTAATTGGCCATGCCTATAGTGGATATAAGTGAGGGTTTAATCAATGGCACTTTGCTGCTAGGTAATGGTTTGGTGTCTTCTTCCTTACTACCTTTCTGAATACCTGGTGATACTGTGCTGATGACACCTATATGGCCATCTACTGTAGCCTTTGTGATGGACTAATTTGGAGGACTCGTTGTTTATTCCTGACACACAAGCGATAAGAGCCTAAGAGGCTTGGGTATTTAAGTGAGCCTCGCTCCACCTTCCCTCTGGGGATCTACAACGGGAAATCCATTTGACAGTCAGTCATCACACACCATAGCTCATTGGCACGTACCTTAGTGTATTAAAAAGGGATACGCTCACTTGGTCGCTCGAACCCTTGAGTGGGGAGACCTAGTTGTGGGCTATCATTCGCCAGTGAGAGCGCCTTTGTCCACACTCTTGCAAATCCACCCATAGACTAGACTGGTTTAATGGTCAAAGTAGCAATTATTTCCTTGAGTATGTGGTTGTGGACCATCCTCATTTGGATGCAGTTGGACTATTGTCAGAAATGCGGGCTTGCTGGGCCATTTAAACTGGGGCAGTTAGTTGTACCTTATGACTATTAGGCCCAAGCTTCTGAAATGTTGATGGGCCACTTTGTAAAAAAAAAAAAAAAAAATTATATGTCATGTTTGCATCATCTTTTATGACTTGTGTTTGGGAACATCGTTGTTTTAGATCCATTTGGACCATTTATCATGGGATATGGGCTTGTCGGGCCATTTAAACTGGAACAAGAACACATCTTATGACGATTGGGCCAAAGGTTTTAAATAACAATGGGCCATTTTATGATTGTGTTCAGAATTTATCATCTGGATCTAGTTGGGCTCTTTGCCATAAGACATTAACTCGTTAGGCCATTAAACTGGGACGGGTTACTCTTGGGACGGGTTCACTCTTATGACAGTTGTCCCAAAGCTTCTAAAATGATAATAGGCCGATTTGTTTGAGAATTTTATTTGATTTATATATGTTATATATTTCTTATGCACATCATGCATACATACATCATGTTAACCCTTGTGTTCTGAAAGCCATCATAGATTCCCGTTGGGTTAGAAAAAAGGAAGACTCACCAAAATACGAGAACAGACATGAGTGAATCAGATACTGAGGTATCCCGGATAGATCAGTTAAAAAATGGCTTCGCCAAGATTACTGAACAGTTGCAAGCCTTGACTACTGCCATGACTAATATGGCTATGCCCCGTACCGGGGGAGATCTGAGAATGTAAGGCGCGAGGAGCCCCCGAATGGGTTGGGGGTGATATACCCGCTTTTGATGATGATAATGCAGAGTATGCAACAGACAGAGTAATGGTTCTCAGGCCGAGATACAGAAACTCAGGGAGCAGGTTGAATCCGTTACCCGCAAGATGAGGGGTAAGAATGAAGATTTGCTAGACTATGAGACAATGAAGTTCGAGGAGCAGTTGCCAGCGCAGTTTAAGATGCCGGATTTGGCTAAGTTCAATGGGAATGGAGATCCAAGGGTGCACCTCCGCAGTAGTATGTGTCTGTTATGAGTTCAGTTGGCTGTCTCAGCGCCAAGTCCAAAAGATGTTTGAGATGTCACTCGAGGGGGGCACCTGTGGTTTGGTATCATAGCCTTGAGAAGAAGGTTAAGGAAGATTGGAAGGAACTAGCTGATGCTTTTCTGAAGCAGTATGTTACAGACTTGGAGATTGATTTGTCACTCCGAGATTTGGAGAACACTAAGCAGAAGCCGGAGGAGAGCTTCAAAGGGTATGTGGACCGCTGGAGGAGCCAGCTTCTGAAGATGCAGACCCGGCCCTCAGAAAAGGACCAGATCAAAATGATCATCAAGGGTACTAAGCCCTCAATTTATGGCAAGCTGAGGAGAATGACCTCCATGATTGTGGATTTCCGACAGTTGAGAGAGACTGTTATGGATATTGAAGAAGAGGAGGCTGAAAACAAAAAGTTTTATGCCAGAAATAAAAGAACTTTTGGAGGGCATTTTGAGACCAAGCCCACTACGGCAGAGGTCGCTACCGTCAGAAATAGGCGGTTCTCCAATCTTGGTAGACCTATATCAAGGGTGCTTGAGAAGTTGAAAGGACAAGGACTCCTGAAGCCTTTAGACCCTAGACCAATCCCAAACCCTGTGCCACACTACTTCGACCTGAGCCAATATTGCCACTTCCACCAGCAAAAAGGTCATGACACTGACAACTGCCCCCGCCTTAGGCATGAAATCCAAAACCTCATCGATGCTCACAAAATACCCGACCCAGAGAAAGAACAACCTGACACACAGAAACCCTCTACCAAACTACCACTTTGTTCCACCACCCACCTACATGATCAACTCTGGCCTACCCGAAACCTTTGTCCTCAAAGCCCTCCATCACCAAGCTTATTACATGGATGACAACGAAGGACCATAGGTCAAGGGAGAAGGCAATGCTGCGAATGATGAAGCTGTTTCCTCCTAGTTTATTTGATCTTGCATTTTTAATAAAGACATTGGTTTTGTCTACTTGTTCGAACATTTTTTATGATAATAAAGACGTTCATTTCGCTGAATCTCTTCTGCAACATGAGTATATTTGAGAAAAGCATTAAGCCTTAGTAGTATGATACTCAGCGATATTTAGAACTCGGGAATCCTCAGAATAAGAAAACAGAAAATATGAGATAGCCATTCAGAAATAGAAAGGGAATGAGAATGGGCAATGAGACTGTCAGAAGGGAATGAGTTCACCAAGCCGATCAATTTGAAAGAATAAAGCAATACTTTACCCGAGGGAGAGAAAAACCGAGCAGTCACAAAGAGAATGGCAGAAGACCTAACCTAACGGGATAGGAAACCCAATCATGCATGCATGCATACACGTAACATATTCGCATCCTTTGTGTTTGTTCTGTTTGGTAATAACAGGTTTCAGAGGAGAAAAAGAGAAAGCGTCAAATGCAAGCCAACCAGAAGCAGAGTAAGTAACAGTACAATAGCAGAGTTTCGGGAATGAATCCCAAGGAATGAATCCCAGGGTCGAGGCCCACATTCAGTATCAATCTGGGGGCGAGGCCCATGTCAGTAGCAGTTGGGGCCGAGGCCCACTTCAGCAATCAGTTTTGGGGATGAGTCCCAGGGTCGAGGCCCACATCAAACACAGTTTGGGATGAATCCCAGGGTCGAGGCCCACATTACATCAGATCAGTTCTGCCGAGAATGGCACTCCGAGAATGGAGATATGGTCCGGGAAATGGGCAGTTCAAGAATGAACAAGCCCGGGAATGGCACTCCGAAAAATGGAGCACGGTTCGAAATGGACCATCATCGCAACAGTTCGGGAATAAAGCCCACATTCAGTACAGTCAGGGAACAAAGCCCAGAGGAGGAAAGCCTCATATCAGTATAAGTTGAGAATAAAGCTAAGAAAGAAGCTGGAAGGGAAGAAAGCCTCATGTCAGCACAAACAGTTCGGGAACAAAACCCAATACTCAACAGTTCAGGGAACAAGACCCTCAGCTCAAAACGGGAACAAGACCCACGGGAACAAAACCCAACACTCAACAAATTAGGGAACAAGACCCTCAGCTCAAAATGGGAACAAGACCCACGGGAACAAAACCCATACTCAACAATTCAGGGAACAAGACCCTCAGCTCAAAATGGGAACAAGACCCACGGGAACAGGGAACAAGACCACGGGAACAAAACCCAATACTCAACAATTCAGGGAACAAGACCCTCAGCTCAAAAAATGGGAACAAGACCCTCAGCTCACTTCAGGAATGAACCAGGGGTCGCAGCACCTCACCATCAAATCAACGCAACTCAACATATGGTAAGTCAAGTGGCAGCTGGCGAGCCAGGTAAGTAGAAATGCATTGCATAACTTTGATAGGATTGTCACTGTTGCACATTACACAAGTCCCATCAAAGTGGGGGCGACTGTAGGCACTGCATTTTTACACATACACCCGATGAGGAGTCTTATTTGGAGACAACTACCTTTTGAGTCACGGAAGCCGCGGGAAACGGATATCGGAAGGGGAAATTCAGAACAGATAAGCTCACTGTCTTCGTTGGTGCTGCGTTCGTTACTTCGTTCGAACGGGAAACAGATTGCGGGAGTTCGTGTAGCGTTCGAGGGAGCGTTCGAATGGTGTCGGTAATTCTGGTTTTGCTGCTAGCCTCACACCCAGCCCATTTAGCTCCCCTAAGCCCATAAAACACATCCCAAATTAAATAATTAAATATTAAATTAAATATTAAACATTAAATAAAACATTTAAATCATTTACCAATTAAAATGAACAATTACCAACTTAAACTAAAATCATGCCTAAATTAAACAAATCACATACTAAATCAAAATATAATCATACCAAATTAAAATCAATCTTAACCAATTAAAGCCAATCATATATTTGACTTCCTAATCTAATAAGATATTTACCAATATAAAATATTTGTATTCCTAAACCAACACAAATTAAATATTACAACTTCCTAAAGTAAAATATTTTGTCCCCTCCTCAATCCTTTGATTTCCTTGTTTAAAACTAAATCATATCCTAATTTAATGCACAAATCCCTTCCCTTGTAAACCCTAGCCATTCTCTATAAAACAACCCCTAACCAAGGCCATTCCTCTCCTGGACACAACACAATTCACACCCAAACTCTCTCAAAATCTCTCTAGACCCTCTCTACACACCCAAGACTAAGCAAACAAAAAGAGAAAACACTTCACACATACACAAGAAAGAAAACAAAGAAACCACCACAAGTCACCACCAAAACTAGCCCCTCTAAACCTCCATACATCACCGAAAACCACACAAACCCACAGCAGCAACCCAAATCCTAAAAAACAGTAACTTAGAAAACTACATAGATAATCTTAAAAATAATCACTCTTTAATTGCACTAAGAACCCCCACAACTTGGAATAGTTCTTTGAAAACATTGAAACAGGTAGCCCGTGCAGTGAGCAGCAAAACAAGAGCCGAATAGGAGCAGAACGGAGTTCGAATCGTAAGCAAAGCAGCGGAACAGTGAGCTAGGACCTTCGAACCAGCGGACCAGAAAAGTTGCGGAGCTTTACCCCCCTTTCGATCTTCGTGGAACGTGAGTCCGAGAGACGGCTTAAAAGGTTAGACCTGAGGGTATCTTTCACACTTATTCTCATTTTACTTTCTGGTCATTTATTTTGATTATATTTTCTGTATTTTTGATATCTGTTGTGTGTGTATGATGTATGTTGTGGGTATTGGATGAATGAGAGATGTGTCAACTCTCGCGGTATATCGGATGGAAACCCGGACATAAATTTCATAGCCGATTCCGAATGGATGGTAATATGATCTGTACTCGGGCCACAATTCCACGTACCGCTGGGTAAACGGCACCATCTTTCTTTTGGTTATGTTGCTCTTGTTTATTTAGTTTGATTACTTGAATTCAATATGTCGTTAGTTATGCATGATTCAACCAAGCGCATGGGCTTAGTGAGTTAGTCCAAAGGTCCTCCATTAGGAGACAAAGAGCCGAAAAGCCACCTTCGTGACACTACTTCGCCGCGCCGGTTGATGTATGTTCGGTTGGACGCGAGATACGTTCAATCGGGCATACTTAGTTTGATATTGTTATCTTTATTTTCGTATGTATAAGTCAATCGAGCGCATGGGCTTAGTAAGTGTGTTGTGAGATCCCCTATGGGGAGGGGCTAAAAGCCCTTTACCACGATGCTTTGCCGCGCCGGTTGATGTGTGTTCGGATTGGATGTAAGATGTGTTCAATCGGGCATACTTGGTTGATATGATTGGTTCTATTCTTGTATGTGTGATGTGACGCGCATGGGCTTAGCTTGTTGGTCTAAAGGTCCTCTCTTTGAGAGATCAAGAGCCCCAAAAGGTCACCTTTATGGCAGTGCTTCGCCGCGCCCTTTTATTTTCTGTCTATGTATTGCATCCTATTTCATGCATCAGGTCCGTGTCCGTTCGAACGCGTTCACGAACGCAACTCGAACGCGCATGTGTTTTTTTGCCTTATTATGTGTCAGGTCTCATATCCGTTCGAACGCGTTAACAAACGCCATACGAACGTGAGCTTTCTGTCTCATCTCCGTTCGAACGCGTTTACGAACGTTACTCGAACGTGAGCATTCTGTTTCATTTCCGTTCGAACGCGTTTACGAACGCTACTCGAACGTGAGCATTCTGTTTCATTTCCGTTCGAACGCGTTTACGAACGCTACACGAACGTGCACACACTGAACTGAGTCCGTCTTATTAGATTTCATGCATAGTTTTCCTAGTAGCTATCTCCACATATATAATGCAAATATGTTGATGTATTACAATTCATATGCTTGTGTCATGATAACATTTGAGTATTATTTCTTGCGGTATATCGGATGGAAACCCAGACGTAAATTCCGTAGCCGATTCCGAATGGACGGTAGTGCGGTCTGTACTTGGGCTACAATTCCACGTACCACTTGAAAAGTGCCCATATGTGTGCTTGTATGGTTACCATGTGTGCTTGTATGGTTAATATGTGCGCTTGTGTTTTTTTTTTCTGAATGTGATATGCAAGTAAAGTTGTATGTTAGTTGCTATCTTGATATATGTTTAGCATGCAAATTTAAATGTAAGATATATGTGAAATGCGTACATGAGTTTTATTTTACACATGAGAATTTAGAAGCATGATACTATTGGAAATAAGTGTTACTTAAGCTTAGTTAAATTATTACATGAATCCTTTCATTACAAGTGACATAAGTAAGGGACCATTCCGAACCCAACGGTTTGAGGTCTTCCCTTGCGAGGGGTGAGTGCGGCCTTAAATCTTTGTCCCGGTTCACACCGGGTGGCGACTCCATGTTATGTAATCCTTCCCAACTAGGTCGCGAGCCTAGGAACGGCGTCGCTCAGGTCCTGTGTCCTACAGTCTGGCGACTCCACTGGGGATATGAGAATTGGCCCTGAAATATTGTCTTGTAATGAGTGGATTTATGTTTTAATTGGCCATGCCTATAGTGGATAAGTGAGGGTTTAATCAATGGCACTTTGAGGCTAGGTAATGGTTTGGTGTCTTCCTTCACTTACTACCTTTCTAGAAGGAAAAGCTGTGATGACACCTATATGGCCATCTACTTGTAGCCTTTGTGATGGACTAATTTGGAGGACTCGTTGTTTATTCCTGACACCAAGCGATAAGAGCCTAAGAGGCTTGGGTATTTAAGTGAGCCTCGCTCCACCTTCCCTCTGGGGAATCTACAACGGGAAATCCATTTGACAGTCCGTCACACACCATAGCTCATTGGCACGTACCTTAGTGTATAAAAAGGGATACGCTCACTTGGTCGCTCGAACCCTTGAGTGGGGAGACCTAGTTGTGGGCTATCATTCGCCAGTGAGAGCCTTTGTCCACACTCTTGCAAATCCACCCATAGACTGGTTTATATGGTCAAAGTAGCAATTATTTCCTTGAGTATGTGGTTGTGGACCATCCTCATTTGGATGCAGTTGGACTATTGTCAGAAATGCGGGCTTGCTGGGCCATTTAAACTGGGGCAAGTTTGTACCTTATGACTATTAGGCCCAAAGCTTCTGAAATGTTGATGGGCCACTTTGTAAAAAAAAAAAAAAAAAAAAATTATTATGTCATGTTTGCATCATCTTTTATGACTTGTGTTTGGGAACATCGTTGTTTTAGATCCATTTGGACCATTTATCATGGGATATGGGCTTGTCGGGCCATTTAAACTGGAACAAGAACACATCTTATGACGATTGGGCCAAAAGGTTTCTAAATAACAATGGGCCATTTTATGATTGTGTTCAGAATTTTATCATCTGGATCTAGTTGGGCTCTTTGCCATAAGACATTAACTCGTTAGGCCATTTAAACTGGGACGGGTTCACTCTTATGACAGTTGTCCCAAAAGCTTCTAAAATGATAATAGGCCGATTTGTTTGAGAATTTTATTTGATTTAATATATGTTATATATTTCTTATGCACATCATGCATACATACATCATGTTAACCCTTGTGTTCTGAAAGCCATCATAGATTCCCGTTGGGTTAGAAAAAAGGGAAGACTCACCAAAATACCGAGAACAGACATGAGTGAATCAGATACTGAGGTATCCCGGATAGATCAGTTAAAAAATGGCTTCGCCAAGATTACTGAACAGTTGCAAGCCTTGACTACTGCCATGACTAATATGGCTATGCCCCGTACCGGGGGAGATCCTGAGAATGTAAGGCGCGAGGAGCCCCCGAATGGGTTGGGGGGTGATATACCCGCTTTTGATGATGATAATGCAGAGTATGCAACAGACAGAGTAATTGGTTCTCAGGCCGAGATACAGAAACTCAGGGAGCAGGTTGAATCCGTTACCCGCAAGATGAGGGGTAAGAATGAAGATTTGCTAGACTATGAGACAATGAAGATTTGCTAGACTATGCAAGTAAAGTTGTATGTTAGTTGCTATCTTGATATATGTTTAGCATGCAAATTTAAATGTAAGATATATGTGAAATGCGTACATGAGTTTTATGTTACACATGAGAATTTAGAAGCATGATACTATTGGAAATAAGTGTTACTTAAGCTTAGTTAAATTATTACATGAATCATTTCATTACAAGTGACATAAGTAAGGGACCATTCCGAACCCAACGGTTTGAGGTCTTCCCTTGCGAGGGGTGAGTGCGGCCTTAAATCTTTGCCCCGGTTCACACCGGGTGGCGACTCCATGTTATGTAATCCTTCCCAACTAGGCCGCGAGCCTAGGAACAGCGTCGCTCAGGTCCTGTGTCCTACAGTTGGCTAACATAGTACCGGTGCCGAAGAAAGATGGGAAGGTCAAAATGTGTGTAGACAACAGAGATCTCAACAAGGGTTGTCCGAAAGATGATTTTCCTCTGCCGCATATAGATGTTCTGGTTGATAGTGCGGCTTTATCTGCTATGTATTCATTTGCAGATGGATTTTCAGGTTACAATCAGGTTCTCATGGCTGATGAAGACAAACATAAGACTGCATTTGTTACTGAGTGGGGTACTTATTGTTACAAGGTTATGCCGTTTGGGCTTAAGAATGCGGGGGCTACTTATCAGCGGATGGCCACTACACTTTTCCACGACTTGATGCACAAAGAGATTGAGGTGTATGTGGATGACATGATGGTGAAATCAGAGACAAGAGTTGGGCATATTGAAGCACTGGAAAGGTTCATTCAGAGGGTTGACAGATACAACTTGCGGCTTAATCCTAAGAAATATGTGTTTGAGGTGACATCAGGGAAATTGCTTGGTCATACAGTAGGAATGGGCGGAATAGAGGTAGATTCTGAGAAGATCAAGGAAATCAGAGAAATGTCTGCACCGAGGACAGAAAAAGAAATCAGAGCATTCTTGGGGAAGATTCAGTACATCAGTCGGTTCATCGCCAAGTTGACATCAGTATGTGAGCCTATCTTCAAACTGTTGAGAAAAGATCAGCCAGTGAGATGGAATGAACAATGTCAGACAGCCTTCGACAAAATCAGAGAGTACTTGGTAAAGCCTCCTGTATTGAAACCTACGTGACCAGGCAGACCTTTGATATTGTATTTGGCTATAGAATCAGAAGCCCTGAGGGCAATGATGGTACATGCAGATGAGACAGAGGTAGAACATGCAGTCTATTATCTGAGTAAGAAGATGCTCCCGTATGAGGCTCGATATCAAGAAGTTGAGAAGATCTGTCTTGCCGTGGTATGGCCTTCCAGAAAGTTACGACATTACTTCCAGTCATACAAGATCCAGGTAGTGGCAAAGGAGAATCCTCTGAAGTATCTTCATCCGGTGCCTTCACTAGTGGGAAAATTGGGCAGATGGTTGGTATTGCTGACAGAGTTTGACATTGAGTATCTCACCTCCAAAGTGATCAAAGGGCGAGCAGTAGCAGAGTTTCTGGCATTGCAACCTGTTGAGGGGGATCAGTATAAGTTTGAATTTCCAGACGAAGAGATCCAAGCAATAACAGTTCAGAGATGGAAGATGTATTTTGACGGAGCAGTGAATTACAAGGGAGCCGGAATTGGGATCCTGATAGTGACCCCCGAGGGAGAGACTTTGCCTTTAGCCAAGAGGTTGACATTCAGAGTGACTAATAACATGGTCGAGTATGAAGCATATGCTTTTGGTTTGACATCATTGATAGCCTTGAAGGCCGGGAGTGTGGAAGTCTACGGAGATTCCATGTTGGTAGTCCAGCAGATGCGAGGAGAGTGGAATTGAAAGAAGAACGGTTGAAACCTTACCTTTTTCACCTCAGAAAGTTGGCACAGTTTATCTCCGAGTGTAAGTTTCAGCACTTACCGAGAGAAGAGAATCAGATGGCAGACGCATTGGCTACACTTGCAGCAACTTGGGAGAATCCAGAAAAGTTAGTGATGAGACCGTTGATACTGACAACAGCGAGCAGACCTGTTTATGAGATAGAAAGGATTCTGGAAGTTGAGGTCGACGACGGTAAACCTTGGTATTATGACATTCAGAGATATCTGGAACATGGCGAACTCCCGGAAGGGGCAGGCAGAAAAGACAGAATAGCCATTCAGAAGTTGGCTTCCCAGTATGTGATTTTGAAAGGGGAATTGTACAAGAGGCAAGCAAACGGTATTCAGTTGAAGTGTTTGAGAAAAGAAGAAGCTCAACATGTAATGGAAGAAATACACGCCGGGGTATGTGGTCCGCACATGAACGGGTTGAATCTATCCCGCAAGATAGTGAGACAAGGTTTTTATTGGTCAACCATGGAAACAGACTGCGCGAAGATAGTAAAGCACTGTCATGATTGTCAAGCACATGGTAATTTGAATCACTTATAGCACACAAAGTTACACGGGCTGTCAGAGCCGTGGCCTTTCTCAGCATGGGGAATTGATATGATTGGAGAAATTCGACCGAATGCATCGAATGGGCATTGCTTTATAGTAGTGGCAGTAGATTACTTCTCGAAGTGGGTGGAAGCCGAATCATTCCGCATGTTACAGCAAAACAAATGGCAAAGTTTATAGCGCGGAACCTCATTTGTCGGTATGGTATGCCGCATCATGTAGTGACAGACAACGGAGTTCAGTTTCAATTGAGCAGAGCCGCAAATTATTTACAAATTATTTATGTATAAACGAATGTTGCATAATTGTACTAGTTAAAATAAATCATGTGGAATATATGGTATTTTACCAAGTAGTTAAAAAATATACTTCTAGTTTACCGTCATCGTGTGATTATAGGATAAAAGAAACACATTTATAATTTGACTAAAGTCACAAACATAATTGAGACACACCCATAGCTTGAGTATCAGTCACCTAACTGATAGAGTCACAGTATGACTATAGTTAAAAAATAGAGTCACAATGTGACCCTGTAGGCATTGCATTTTCGCATGTGAAACCCGATGATGAGTCTCAGTTGGAGGCACTACCTTTTTAGATAAGGATATTGCGGGAAACGGAGGTCGGAATGGGAAATTCAGAATAAATACGTCATCAAGTTCAATCACAGTTCACTGTCTTCGTTAGTGCTGCGTTCGTTACTTCGTTCGAACGTCAGGCAGATTGCGGACGTCCATGTAGCGTTCGAATGGGCGTTCGAACGGAGTCGATATTCTGGTTTTGCTGCTAGCCTCGCACCCCAGCCCAATTAGCCCCCCAAAGCCCATAAAACACATCCCAATTAATAAAACACATTTAAAACACATGGGAAATTAAATTAAATATTAAATAAAATAATTAAACCATTTACCAATTAAATAAAACATAAAATATAATCATACATAATAAAGATAAATCAAATATATTATATACCAAACTTAACAAATATCATGCCTAATTAAAATCAATCATAACAAATTAAATATTTTATATTCCTAATCTAGCCAAGATTTGTCCCCCCTCAATCTAATCATTTCCTTGTTGAATACCAAATCAAATCCTCATTTTAATGCCAAAATCCATTGCTTGTGAGACAAGAAGTAGCCCTAACATTTCTCTATATAAACAACCCCTAACCAAGACATGCACTCCTCTAGCTCATACACAAGACTTACACGAAAATCACAACACCAAGAGCCCTAGCCACTCACGACAATAGCAAGAAGAAAAACACAAATAATTCTCTTCACCTCCCCCACTCCACAACCGAAAACAGCAGCCCCTAAACCTCCACAACCGAAAACAGCACCCCCAAACAACTGCACTCCTATTAGCCCTCAAACAGCCCTTAAAATCCTCAAAACAGTAACATAAAAACTGCATTCATAATCCTTAAAATAATCACACAAGACTGCACTAAAAACCCACAGAAAAAACTCGGAACAGTCCGTGGAAACGTCAAAACAGGTGACCTGAACAGTGAGCAGCAAAACAGAGGCCGAACAGTAGCAGAACGGAGTTCGAACAGGAAGCAAAACAGCAAAACAGTGAGCTAGGACGCTAAACCAGTGAACCGAAGAAGTTGAGGAGCTGTACCCTTCCGACGTCCGTGAAACGCAAGCCTGGAAGTTGGCGAAAAGGTTAGACCTGAGGGTATTTTCCACACTCGTTTTCTATTTTATTATTTATTGAATATTGCTTGCATGATTTTCATGTTTAAATGTATGATGTGGCCCTTGAGTAGATAAATATGCATGAATTATGAGATGTTGTATGTTGTGGCTTTGGAATAAAATGAGAGATGTGTCAACTCTCGCGGTATATCGGATGGAAACCCGGACATAAATTTCATAGCCGATTCCGAATGGACGATAGTATGATCTGTACTCGGGATACAACTCCACGTACCGCTTGAGTAAACGGCACCCTCTTTTGTTTTGTGTTGCTTTGGTTTATTTAATTTTCGTCACTTGAATTCTGCATGTTGCTTATTTATGTATGATTCAATCGAGCGCATGGGTTTAGTAAGTGGAATGAAAGATCCCCTATGGGGAGGGGTTAAAGCCCTTTACCACGATGCTTTGCCGCGCCGGTTGATGTGTGTTCGGTTGAATGCAAGATACGTTCAATAGGGCATACTATGTTTGATATTATTGTTTTTAATTCTTTGTATGCATGATTCATCGAGCGCATGGGCTTATTAAGTGCAATGTAAGATCCCCTATGGGGAGGGGTTAAAGCCCTTTACCACGATGCTTTACCGCGCCGGTTGATGTATGTTCGGTTGAATGTAAGATACGTTTAATCGGACATACTGAGCTTGACATTGTTGTCTTTATTCTTTGTGTTGCATGCATCAGGTCTGGTTCCGTTCGAAATCGTTCTCGAACGCTACGCGAACGCACACGCACTTTTTTAGTCTCTTCATGCATCAGGTCTGGTTCCGTTCGAACGCGTTCTCGAACGCTATACGAACACGAACCTTCTGTTTACCGTTCGAACGAGTTCTCGAACGCTACGCGAACGCACACGCACTTTCTTAGTCTTATCATGCATCAGGTCTGGTTCCGTTCGAACACGTTCTCGAACGCTATACGAACGCGAACCTTCTGTTTACCGTTCGAACGCGTTTTCAAACGCTACGCGAACGCGCACCCACTGAACTGAGTCATTTTCATTAGATTTCATACATACTTTTCCTAGTAGCTATCCCCATATGTATGAGTACAATGTGTTTAATGTATTACGCTTCATATGCCTATGTCATGATAACATTTGAGTATTATTTCTTGTGGTATATCGGATGGAAACCCAGACATAAATTCCGTAGCCGATTCCGAATGGACGGTAGTTTGGTCTGTACTTGGGATACAATTTCACGTACCACTTGAGAATGTGCTCACATATGTGCTTGTGTGGTTAGTATGTGTGCTTGTGTTTTCTTGAATATAATATGCCAATGAAGTTGTATGTTTGTTGCTCCTTTGATGTACTTTCAAGCATGCAATCTTAGATGTGAAATATATGTGTAAGTTTTATTTTGTACATGTGAATTTAGAAGCATGATACTCTTGGAAATAAGTGCTACTTAAGCCTGATTAAATTATTGCATAAATCATTTCATTACAAGTGGCATAAGTAAGGGACCATTCTGAACCCAACGGTTTGAGGTCTTCCCTTGCGAGGGGTGAGTGCGACCTTAAATCTCATTTTCCCGGTTCACACCGGGTGGCGACTCCATTATTCTCCGGTTTAGTCCCCCGTGGCTACTCCGTACTCTCGACCGGGCCGCGAGCCCGGGACAGCATGGGTCGTCCAGTTTCTGTGTCCCACAGACCCATGAAAAATTACGAGTCACTTAATTAATAGTCACATTTTGGTTATGAGTAAAATATGAATATGATTGAATTCTTTGTGCCTTTAAGTAAAATGTGATTATGCTCAATTTGACTGAGAGTCGACAATGTGATTGAGGCAACTAATGTGACTGAATAATAACTAATGTGACTAAGACACACATAACACAACTTTTAGTCACCAATTGACCGAATTAAATATGTGACTATGACAAAAGTCAATATGAAGTATGTACGACATAATAACTTTGTGGCTAATTTGAATATCGTATAAGTTCGTATTTAAAAGATGTTTGTTGATAAAAGTTGTACTTATGTATGTTAAGTGCATGTATATTTTTACATATTATTATTTGGAGTTTGGATGAAAGAGATATAAATATTTAAAAATGACTAGTACTCTTTTAAAAATATAAGGATCATTTTTTAGCATTTTTTTCGAAAAATATTGACATGTGTCTTCTTTTAAAGCTTATGATTTGTGAATCGATAATATATAATTTTTTTTATGAAACACTTTATATTTTGAGAGATATTTACATTTTAAATTAAAAGTGAAAAAAATTATTTTTTAAACACACACGTGGGGTGTGTGTATGTGTGTTTTTTTTTTTTTTTTTTAATTTTAAAAAAACTAGTTTTTTAAATTAATTTCGTCACTTTTGGAAATTTTATTTTAAGAAAACTAAATATAAATTTTTAAATTTAATTTTGGCTAAATAAAAAAAAAAATTATTTTAATTGTTTTTTAATAAAAGCCAGATAATTTTATCATGGGAAAACCGTTAATACTCCACAGGATTATAAGTATAATTTAGAGGAGAAAATCTACAATGCAACATAGGTACCACGTCATCCATGCAACAAGCCAATTATCCATTGCCACGCGTGCTAAAAAATTAAAAAAAAAACAACAAAAAAATAGTTATTAAATTATACATGTCATTTTCTAATTCATTGGTGGTACCACGTCACCCATACCTCCGTTTATCATGGGAAAACCGTTAATACTCCACAGGATTATAAGTATAATTTAGAGGAGAAAATCTACAATGCAACATAGGTACCACGTCATCCATGCAACAAGCCAATTATCCATTGCCACGCGTGCTAAAAAATTAAAAAAAAAAACAACAAAAAAATAGTTATTAAATTATACATGTCATTTTCTAATTCATTGGTGGTACCACGTCACCCATACCTCCGTTGCACCAAAGAATTACTCAATTTATAGAGACAAACAAAGTGGCTAGCACTCTCGTACATTATCATGAGTAGGGGTGTCAAATTTACCCAGGCCTGGCCCGGATCTGTATGGATCCGGAAAACCCGATTCGGGTAGACTCGAGTTCGTGATTAAAATATCCGGACCCGAGTTTAATAAATTAGGACCCGGGTGAATCTGGATCCGGACCGTGGTTTAATAAGCAATAAAAATTCAAACACATTTTTTTTCTACTAAATGGTAAATAGAGTGAAAAATTAATAAAAATAAATAAGTTTTATGTCTGAAAATAAGTTAAATTAAGATTTTAGACATAATAAATAAATAAACCCTCAATAAAAAAGTTATTGAGAAAGATAATGGGCCAGAAGTATTTAAGTTTGTTTGATATTATTTCTCTTCTAACCAAACGTGCTTTATTTGATTCAAAAACTCTTTTCATTTTTTTTTCATGTTGTTTGATTGTATTTTTGAATAGAGTTTATAAAATTAAAAAAGTTATTTTATCTCTAATTATATAAGTTAGAATACAAACTTCCAAAAATTTTGGGTCCAATCCGTTAATAATTGGATTTTACTTTGCTATTTCTAGAATCCAGTAATGAATTATTGCACAAGAGTTTATAATATAAATTATTGAATTAATCGGATGATTCAAAAAACGTACTTGATTTATAATTCATATTGATAGCGAAAATTTTTGATACATCTATTGACAAATTACACTGAAAATATCAAGCTCTATTCTCTTATTATTAATGATGGGAAATTTACTCTACTTCATTCTTAAACCAATTCTTTATGCCTCTCGGCAATAGAGCAAGGAAAATGCCCAGTGAAGTTGCTATCAGCAATTTGATAAAGAATTGCCCAATCTGTGATTCTGTATAGAACTTCACATCACGTCAAGCTTTATCTATTATAATTATAATTATAATTATAATAAGAGAGAGAAGCTTATTATAAAATAAAGGAAGCTTATTTATTTATTTTTTGAAAAGATAAAGGAAATTTATTGAGTAAGTTATTATATGAGAGTGAGAGTGAGTCATTAACTCATTAATTTATGGAGTATAATGAGTTCACCCATAAAAAAACTCATAACAATTCCAAAGTCAGCTCTAATATCCACATATCAATTAATATAGAGTTCAGCCCACTTTATTATATCAGATAATTAGGTTTCACAGTTTCTATTACAAAATCAATTATCTTAGAGCTTTATTAAAAAAACGTATCACAATTAATAGAAGCCCATAATTAATATCATAATAAAATATTATAACATCTCCATCTTTTAAATTGCAATTAACAATTAAGTGTTTATGTGTTTCATTTTTTTTTTTTTTTGAATTTAGAGTTTAAAATTTTTTTCTCCATAATTCGAATAGTTTTCTCTAGAATTTATCATTGACTTATATATCCTCATGTTTCTTATATAAATGAATGTTTCATTCTTCAAATTGACACTTATCAGTCATTGAGCTTCTTTAAGATACATGAAGTATATTTTTCACACAATATACTGAAATGTAAGACTATATATAATTACACATGTTATTATACATGGTAAACTAAACTTGCATGTTAAGTGAGTTGCCATTAAAGCCCTACTAATTTTGGATTATGGTATGTGACCTAATGTATTACGGAGTGTCGATATAGGGGTCAGAGTACCTCCATTATTTTCCATGGTTAATCTATAGATTTCAAAGTAGTTTTTTTCAGAGTAAGTTGACTTAAGAGTTGATAGATCTCCGAGTGAATTGACCTCGGAATGACTTGATCTCGGAGTGATGTCACCCCATAGTGATGTCACTACGGGATCACCGCTTCAAGTTGTCAAGCTAATATCCGAATATCTTCAGGGTTCAGGTGTTTCGAAGATCATCATGACTTCACTCATCTCTCATTACTGTACATTTAATAATACTGTGAAAGGTGTCATGATTCCCTTGAACATTTGTCTGTCCAGCGTAGTTCACTAAGAAAACTTGTTGAGGAAGATTCATTAGTGTGGCAACACTTGACTTATAGAGTATGGCTGAAATCATACATTTACAATTTTAAAAAGTTTAATTATCAAGAATACCCTTATTATATTTCGTAAAATTATTTCATTCCTTTTATAATTTTAAAAAATTTATCTATTAAAATAATTATATATATATATATATATATATTATAAAAGTTCTGATTGACTAAATAACTAAAAATATTTTATTACACACCACACTTGTCAAAACTCCAAAGGGTCGTGACATTGTGGTTTTCAAGTAATTTTACTTAAATTATCATATGAGTTTGAACGGAGGGGGATAATGAGATAAAAATAAATTAAATTTATATTTTACCCACTTCATTACCTTTTGAAAAAATTAAAGAGAAAAATTAAAATATTTTATTAAAAACTTTACTCGCAAAAACTCTATTAGAAGAAATTCTATATTTAAAAAAAAAAAAAACGATATCATAAAAGCTATGACTTGTCATTCTAAAGAGACCTCCCATTTTTTTTTTTTTTTAAATAAAATATTGGTGGCCAAAAAAAAAAAAAAAAAAAAAATTGAATTTATTGGCCATAGAACCATTCAAAAATAAAAATAAAAATAAAAATTGATGGTCCAGTTTCAAACTTTCAACGTTTTTCTAATAACGTTCATGGCCACTGTTCTATTAGCCTACCACAAGTATGCAAGACTTATGAGCCATACCAACTCTGTATTTGGGAATTTTCAACTACATTTTTTGAGGCTGCTGTGGCGACATGGTAATTAATTAATGTAGATCAACTTAAAGACGAGTCACATTGACAAAATAATTTTGAAAATTTGGATTTATTGCCAATAGAAAATGGAACGACCGCAGCAGGTTCAGTAGAATCTTGCATGTCATGACGTGTCAACATATGAGGTTAATTCTGGAACAAAAGAGACAAGACTTCCCAGCTGTAGTTAAAAACCGACCAACAACGCCCAAGGCCACCAGTTTCCTGGGGCTGACATCCTGTCCTAGCCATGTATGTACTTCAGCGTTGTGCTACTAAAAATGAGATTTTGCATGTGAGGGTCATGCTCCTCCAACCGAATACGTTCATGGTGACATACTTAGAGTGTGCGCCAATCTCTTCAGGGATCCAATATCAGACCCTGATATCCTATTTAACATATATTGCAAGAGAAGAATGACCTGAAAGAAAATACTTATTTTATTTATATGAAAAGAGTGCAAATTACACAGTAATAAAAGAAAGAAAAAGAGAGAGGGGCCAATTAGCCAAATACATATTTAATACATCATAGTTATTTCATAGTTATTTGGCAGAATCAGGACCTGCCGAGAAAGTGGTTGCACTCTCAAAAATTGACGGGGATTGACGGCTTAGAGGGAGATG
>SKCR01047793.1:0-41689 GCA_019454045.1 Zanthoxylum bungeanum
AAAGACACTCTTAGAATTACTTATGGAAATTTGTCCGTTGTGTCAACTGGCTTAAGATTTAATTGTCATGTTTTAGATTCGAATTAGATGATGTATTTTTCATAAGAGTATGGAATAATCACGAATTTTACCTACACTTAAACCCGGCTCATGTAAATATTGAACGATAGAATTTCCAACGTTTTTTAATTTTGAAACTCAAAGATATCAAGACTGATCGTGCTAGGGGTGTTCATAGGGTCGGATCAACCCGCGACCCGACCCGACCCCCGCGGGTCCAACAAAGAAAATTGCAAAATTTTGACTTGACCCGACCCGACCCGAAATTTCGGATCGGGTCACGGGTTTAGGTAAAAAAAGTCGGGTCTGACCCGACCCGATAATATTATAATATATATTTTTTATGATATAACTTTAACAAGAAACAATTATTGTTGGAATGGCAAAGTAGTTGCTTGGTCATCAAAGGGCCCTAAGTTTGAATCTCACTATGCCCAAAATCTGAAAATTTTGCTTAAATATTTTTTAAAAATTAAATGGTGGCAGTGAGAATTGAACCTGAGACTAAGAAAATGTTAACCAAAGGCTTTACCATTGGAACACCAAAAGTATCTTATAAATTTGTATCAAAAAAATATATATATATATTATATATATAATATATTATGGTGACCCGCAGTTTTTTGACCCGACCCGTTACGACCAGACTCGACCCGTGAGCACCCCTAGATCGTGCATATAATATTTATATATAGACATTTAGATCTATCAAGATTTCAAATGAAACCGCAAAAGTAATATTATACATTCTGGCAAATGCTATCCTTAATTGCCGACAATATTTTACTCATTTATCATTTGACTACCACATGGTGATTTGTAGGAGATTTTGTTGGCGTATTTGCGGTTTTGTCAGAAACGCTGCGAAAGGTGAAAAATCAGATTTTTCAAATTTCAAAAATTTTCTTTAAACTATTGAAATAAATTTTTTATTTAATATTGAATCCCAAATCAAATTTGGAAATGTCCAAAATATCATATTACCGAAAATAGCCTAAAATATAATATATATTTTTGCATTTTATTCATTTTAGTCCAAAAGTCTCAAAATCACATTTAAGTGTTTCCAAAACACTACTAAAATGATTAGTATAATTATTATATACTTAATTTAATCCATATAATGAAAAGCCCCAATTTCGTATTAGGCATAAACTCTAAAAAAAAAAATCCAATAAATCAAATTTCACCAAATTGTCTTTCAATCTAGCTTTAGAATAATTTTTACAACATTCTTAAAGTCTCACCACATCCAAAAATACTCAAGAACAATTCTAAGATTCCATAAAGTGACATAGAAATTCTAGAATGGATGTTGTAAATTCTCCAAAATATATAGTATGGATGAATGAGGGTCATGTCTCTTGAGTAGTACCCTATAGGAAAGACACAAACATGTAGGGACATGACCTCTAAAATTGGAAAAACACACCTCTAGACTCCAAAAAGTACAAGGAATGGATATAACCCTTAGGAAAATTGCACCCCAAACCAAAGGGTGCTCTCAAATGCACCATTCCATGCCTATATAAAGGAGCCTTGTGTTCATTCTAAAAGATCCATAAAATCATAAGTTTTCCATTGTCTAAGAAAGTCATTTTTAGAGTTAAGAGAGAGTTTTCACCATTCTTCCTTGTTCAATATCTTGAGAAATGAGTGCCCGTATTTCAAGAAGAATCCAAGTAATCATAGGAGAACATTAGCTACAAAACCATCTGTAGAGCACCGAGGCAGGGCTAATAAGTTCTTAAGAACAGAGGCAACTTGACTTGGAACAAGTTGATTATCATCTTCTATATTTCCAGGTTTTTCTAAAGTCTAATGGTTTATGTTAAATTTGACATGTTAGTGTGTATTTGATTCCATTGTTGTGTTCTGGTTTTAGAATGATTAAGATTAGTTTAGCATGTTAAATTCGTTTAATGACATTTATTTAACCACAATCTTAAGAACTTATTACTTTAATTCTGCTGTTAAATGAAATTTTACATATGTTATTAGTCATTTTTCTGGAAAATATATTATGTGCATGAAAAATAAACAAGGGCGTTCGAACGCCCGACAAACGCGTAGGTAAAAATTCTGATTTCGTCTTCAAACGCAACTCAAGCGCAAGTCTTCTGCCAAAGAACGTTCAAACGTCGTGACCTCTCTGGAACACTTCATTCGAACACGTTTACGAATGCAACACGAACGTGAAATCTTTGAAGCATTTTGTTCGAACGTGTTATATTTTATCTGGTATAAAATATTATTAAAAGAGAGAGAACGATTAATTTAGAATTAATCGATAAAATAATATATTCGATATATTATACGAAATTAGATTTCGACGCGGAATTAAAATTAGATTTTAATTCGGGCGAACGAGTTAATTTAGAATTAATTCGTTAGCGACGTAAATAGTAATTTTGCTAGACATAATTATTTAATTAAATTTGATTTAATTACGTCGTAATGGAAAATTCGTTTATTCGGAATTAGCAAACCCGAGCCCGAAAGTGTTTGCGGGCCCACTCGCATTTCGAATTCAAGTGCGGCCCATAAGTCACATCAAGCGTCATATCACTAGTCAATCAAGTGATGGAAGTCACATCACTTTGAGTGAAGTGATGCTTGTCATCATTGATTGATGTGAATAATGATGTGAGTTGTTGTAGGCATTTAATGCCATTTTGGCTCCAAATTTCGGTTGACTTTTTGAAAACACGAATGTGAACTCACTCGAAAGTATCGTTCAAACGAAGCAACGAACGTGACACTAACGAAATTAATCTCGGAATTATTTTTAAATTAAAATAAACTTAGATTAATTTATATTATCATAATGTTAACTTAGTAAAATCATATATTGTATTATGATAAACTTGATAGTATAGATTTAAATTAATATTATGGTGTTCAATTATCACAAGCATACACGTAGTGATAAAGTTGAAATGTAATTGTGTGTTGCATGCTTGGTTGAGAATTAAAAGTGTAATCTTATACACATACAAATCTACACATATTTATTATTGTATTGTGAATTGAAGTGTAATACTAAGTTTGAATATCTAGGATATTCTATTGAGAAAATGGTTAAATGATATTATGTCAACAAGGCAATAAGGGCCTAAGAGAGCACAGATTTAAGTGATTACTCCGAACCCCCTCGTCCTCTGGGAATATTCATTTATTCATTTATCATGAGAAACCTTAGTCGTAAATTCAAAGACTTGTGTTATTTGGTATTATTGTCCAATATAACAACGAGTGGATTCTTAGTATATTACTTAAACAATATCATTTGTTTAATCATTGCGTAATTTTTCTTTCGTAGATTTATTGATTACTGTTGATTTTTCCAGTTACACATGGCTAGCGGAAATATCGTAGTACTGTTCGCTCATAGAGAAAAATCGGAAAATTTTGGTAGAGCAAACTTTAAACAATGGCAGAGAAAAATATTATTCTACCTGACAATGTTGCAGTTGACTAAGTACCTCAAAGATCCTCCAGGTCCTGTGGAGAGAGAAACAAAAACAGCCAAGCAACTGCGAGAAAAGACATGGTCGTCAGGCGACTTCTTCTGCAAGAATTACCTCTTGGGAAGACTTGACAATATCATGTATAATGTGTACCAAGACATGACTTCTGCGAAAATTCTATGGGAATCTCTTTAGAAGAAATACAAAACCGAGGATGCCGAACAGAAGAAATTTGCCATTGGTAGGTTCTTGGACTACAAGATGGTAGATTCAAGGACAGTGATGTCTCAGTTGGGTGAACTTCAGTTAATCATTCATGAAATATTGGATGAAGGAATGAAACTCTACGAGACGTTTCAAGTTGCCACAATCATTGAAAAGTTTCCTCTATCATGGAAGGACTTCAGGAGCTATCTGAAACACAAAAAGAAGCAGATGAGTCTTGAAGACCTTAGAGTTCAATTGAGGATCGAAGAGGACAACAAGAAGTCTGAGAAGGCCAGCTACAAGACTATGTAGTCTAAGACCAATATCGTCGAAGATGGAAATGGTAGTAAAAAGAGAAAGAACAGTGGAGCTGATTCAAAAAAGAACAGTGGAGCTGATTCTTCCCAAGCAAACAAGAAGTTCAAGGGGAAGTGCTACACCTGTGGAAAAAGTGGTCACATGACAAAGGACTACAGAAACAAGAAGTCTCAAGACAAAGGCAAGAAAAGAAAAGTGAGGCACATGTCACTGAGGATGAGCAGTTAACTGACGAGATCTCAGAGATTAACCTCTCAGCAGTTGTAACAGAAGTAAACTTGGTTGGAAATCTGAGAGAATGATGGGTAAACACTGGGGCTATTCGTCATATTTATGCTGATAGCAAGATGTTTTCCTCGTATCAGAAGATTGATGATGGCGATCGTCTGAAAATGGGAAACTCTTCTACCTCTAGAGTGGTTGGACAAGGCACAATAGTTCTGAAGATGATATCTGAGAAAGAGCTTACATTGAAGAATATCTTGCATGTTCCTGATATTCGGAAGAACTTAGTTTCGGGTTCACTCCTTAACAAGAATGGTTTCAAACTTGTATTTATTTCTGATAAATTTGTATTGACCAAGAATGTTGTTCATGTAGGAAACGGATACCCACTGAGGGCCTTTTCAAGTTCAATCTAAAGACTGTCAATCGACACAGTGTTAGTAATAAAGCTACATCTTCTGCTTATATTATTGAGTCACAAAATATATGGCATGAGAGGCTAGGACATGTTAATTATGATACAATGCATAAATTAATTAACATTGACCTTATACCTAAATTTACAATTGATAACCAACATAAATATGAGGCATGTGTTGAAGCAAAAATACATAGAGCATCATTTCATTCCATAGAATGATGTTATGAACCATTGGAACTTGTACACTCTGATGTGTGTGATATGAATATTGTGCAAATAAGAGGCGATAAAAAGTATTTTATCACTTTTATAGATGATAGCATAAGATTCTGTTATATGTATTTGCTGAGGAGCAAAGGTGAAGTTATTGAGAGCTTTATATATTATAAGAATGAAGTTGAAAATCAACTTGGCAAGAAAATCAAAAGAATTATGAGTGATAGAGGTGGTGAATATGTGTCACAATTTGGTGAATATTGTTTTAATCATGGAATTATTCACGAAACTATTGTTCCTTGTTCGTCTCAATAAAATGGGATTGTTGAGCGCAAAACTGAACGTTGAAGGAAATGATGAATGTCATATTGACGAGCTCTGGTTTACCCCAGAACTTGTGGAGGAAGTCTTGTTTTCCGCCAACTACGTTCTGAACAAACTACCTCACAGAAGATTAGACAAGACTATTGGACAATTATGACCCATAGCATCACTATTTGTACAGAATTGGTGTTGTTGTACAAATTAACTGTGTGACATAGGAAACTGCTCTTTTATCATTTGTAATTGGATTACCGAGATATATAAATGATAAAAGTCCATATGATTAGTACCGGATTAATAAGATATGAGACAATATTAATCCACTAAGGTTCAAACATTAAATATCCATAGTCGTAGTATTATCGAGACTGGACATCGATAATGCGGAATAGACTAGTATTACACTTGTGCGTGTTATGGAAGCATAACGGTATAGTTCTCATATGTTTAAGTATTGGATACTTATGCAGGTGTAATATGAGGTTGTGTTTACCAATGGTACGGAAAATGCTTCGCTCTGGATAGACCCATTGGAATCCCATTGGTAGTGTGACTCTGTGTCTATGGGAATCCGTATCAGGGTAGGTGTATTTGGTCTTAACTTGAGACTTGCATCGCTAATACTTACGACAATCAGTATACTTTGGTTTTGGTCATTCAGGGCTTTAACAGGTTCTGTGTACGCCTCTTCTAGGTATACTGAGAATCGTAGTGCATTGGGTGTGATGTCAAGATGGAAGTATCACTTCAGTCATATGGAGATGATGATCACGCAGGGATACAGAACTGGTACTCTCTAATGCTGCAGCTATCGGGATACTATGACAAGGTCATGATTATCCGATTAAAGAGACTAGTTGCTTGTTATCCGATATATACTTCATACGGTGCAGACACAATTCCAGCCTCGGGTCTTGCATATGACATCTGATACTGGATCGTAATACATAATACGCAATACTACGTATATTACGCCTGGCAAAGATTACATATTCGTTTACAAAATATTTCTGGAGAATTGGGTAGGCACGGTGCTTTGCTAGAAGCCAACCATGTCTTGTAAATCGGTAAGGACGTGGTATTGGGTACGCACGTATTCAGATAGTCTGATGACCGTATTTACTGCCAACATATCCAGGGATCTCTTGGGTCTCTTCCTGAAGATTCACCGTTGAGATTTGACTCGAACAGAAAATTAATCTGGGATTAATTATGAGAGAAAAAATTAATCTGGGATTAATTACGGTAATAAATTAATCTGGATTAATTAAATGAGAGAGAATTAATCTGGGATTAAATTCGAGAATTTATCTGGGAATAATTCTTCGAGAAGAGAGAACGCGATTAATTTAGAATTAATCGGTAAAGTAAATTTAATTTTTAAATTAGATTTTACTATTTAATTTATTTAATTGGGCTAAAATAATATATTAGATATATTAAATTGAAATTAGATTTCAATGCGGAATTAAAATTAGATTTTAATTGAAGCGAACGAATTAATTTGGAATTAATTCGCGAACGACTTTCGTAATAATTTTGCTAGACATTATAATTTAATTAAATTGGATTTAATTACGTCGCAACTGAAAATTTGTTTAATCGGATTAAACGAAACCGAGCCAGAAGTGTGTTGAGTAAGCCCACTTGAATTTTATATTTAAAGTGGGGCCCACCAACTTACATCATAAGTCACCTTTTGGTGATAGATTTGGTTGATCGATTTTGTTGGAAACTTCTCCAACACACTTTGTGAAAAAAGATATACATTTTTTTTTTACTTTGGTAATTTGTTTTAGAAAGCAAATACACAAAATCAAAAACTCTCTCTTCTCTCCCTAGCCATGGCCGACCCTTGCTTCTCTTGGAGGAGAAAAATTTCTTTCAAATTTTATTCAAGCTAGCACTTAAATGAGTGAATCAAGGTGATAGGGAAACTCACCCAAGGGTTTAGAACTTCATTCAAAGCTTGGAGCTTCCATGGAAATGCATAAAAAGTCTTGAAACCCATCGATCAAAGTACGTTTTTTTTTTCGCAACTCTCTTTAATTTTTCACACACAACTAACACTTAGAGATCTTGGCATGTTCTAGGAACACTAACAATGGTATCAGAGCGATCTAAGTTTGATTTGGATTTCTAGGGTTCATGACTTTAAATTTGGGTATTTTTGCTTGGAGAATGAAAATGCGAAATTGAATGTTTGGTTGATGTTAGATGATGATTACTTAGAGTTTTGCATCATTGGATTTGTGTAAAATTGATTAGAATAATTTTCCCAAAATCCATATGTTGGCCGAATACATGACCTAGGAAAGCTCATGGGAATTTTTGAAATTTGGCATATTGGATGTGTTGTTGGCATGATAGAAATATTGAATGTTGATTTAAATTGGATTGAAATCAAATTGAATGATTTTTGTATGCCTTTGCCGTGAGTTTGAAGCATGTTATAATAAATTGTTTTGCTTCAATTTGTGTTGGACATGAATTGGAAATGATAAGTATGATTAATTGAATTAATTAGTATTTTGGAAATATTAGATTAATTGATTAATTGTAGTAATTACACTTGAATTGAATTAATTTATAATTTGGAACAACGAATTAATTTACTTGTTGTAGGCTTGGTTGGGCCAAGTTTGGTTTAGGATAATTGGTTGGATCCAATTGGGCCTAAAACCATTTCCATAAAGTCCA
Source organism: Zanthoxylum bungeanum (assembly GCA_019454045.1). Taxonomy (NCBI): domain Eukaryota; kingdom Viridiplantae; phylum Streptophyta; class Magnoliopsida; order Sapindales; family Rutaceae; genus Zanthoxylum; species Zanthoxylum bungeanum. The sequence continues at coordinate 7,942 of SKCR01047793.1, forward strand.
AATATGATAATTGGGCATTTAAAGTTTTGATTGGGCCTAATGGGCCTAAATTGATTTTTGACAAAGGGTGATTCCTACTTGGGCCTTGGCATTTTAGGTTTGACCCATAATTACCAAAGCTCATGCCTAATGAATTAATTGAAGTTTTGATTGGGCCTATTGGGCCTAAATAGATTTTTGGCATAAGGTAATTCCTACTTGGGCCTTGGCATTTTAGGTTTGGTATTTTAGGTTTGACCCATAATTACCAAAGCCCATGTCAAATGAATTAATTGGGCAATGGGCTTTAAAGTCTAATGGGCTTTAAAGTTTTGATTGGGCCTAATTTGATTTTTGGCATAGGGTGATTCCTACTTGGGCCTTGACATTTTAGGTTTGCCATAATTACGAAAGTTCATGCCTAATGAATTAATTGAAAGCCCATTAGACTTTAATTGAATAGTATCGGATACTAATTAGGCCTTTGAGACCCATAAAGATTGGATTTGGAATCCAAGTCTAAAAGGCACAATTGAAAGTGTAATTATTTAATTTAGAATTAAATATGAATTAGTACTGAATACAAATTAAATTGGATTTAAAATTATAGTTCGATATAATTCAAGAATATGTACTTTGAGTATTTATTCTTAAACGAGTTTGACTCAAGCAAATCAAATCGTTGTTTGAACATTGGATGGTCATTAATCAAAGATTAATTAATTAGATTAGATTGATTGATAACATGCAATGTGTGAATACTTTTATGTATGTATGAATAATGTATATCAGATGGATATTAGATGGGTGAGGGTAATTTTGGAAATTGTTGAAACAAATTTAAAATTTATTAAATTGGACCTGGTGTCCAGCCTATTACCTATTTTCTCATTGTATTTCTCTTCTCACATATTCCCCTCAATGTAAATAAGGTTTCTTTAGAAGTGTTATGTAATTAGGTAGAAGTAAGAATAGTGCTAACGGGAGAGAGGAAATGAAGAGATTTATTCTAGGAACAAAATGTATTATATATTCATATGTATATCATTATTAATTTTACCGCGCCTTATAATCCTTTTAGAATGCATGCTTAAGGGTTTATGATGAGACCTAATTAAAGATAATAAATCGGTTGCCAAATCGCGACAAAAACTCTCAACAAATATTAAGTTATTTCCTTCCATTGAGTGATTCTCTCTCAAGATCCAATATTGGCACTGGTTTGTTGGCCAAATTCAAAACCTTTGTCCATCGCGTATGTGTTTGAATCATGAAGGCTTTGTTCCATATCGCATGTCTTGTCCAAGTTGTGATTTATTGGCCAAAGTCAAGATCACTTCTTGTCCATCGACATCGATTACGAAGCTTTCCAAAGTCAATGGGTCCCGCTTAACTGGAATCATTAGGCTTGTTGTGCCAAAGTCAAGGCTTAATTGATTCAGAGGAAAAAGTTTAGGAAAATATATTGGATATATTGACATATATATTGTATATATGTTTCGGACTTGGAGGTTCACCTACTGGATCTAGGAATTGGATGAGATCCAATTGATCTTAGAGATCTACCTAGTTAAGTTTCATACAACTTGTTGGACAAAGTCAATGTTGTATGTTATTTAACGGGATCCTAGCCCACTAAGAAACTAGGTTTCCCGAGTACTCCACAGAGGGTTAGAGCCTCGTCGAAAAATAGTGGGAGGTAAGTATTAAATTTGCAATTTCATTTAGATACTTGTCAATACGCCCTCATTTCATTTTTCGTCATTATTTAAATATAAATATATTAGTTGGACTAATATTTAATTGTTGTTTTAATTAAACAGTTGGACTGTATTCAAACTATTTCATTTATAGTTGATTATATAATTGGATTATAGTAATCAATATATTTGAATTTAACCAATCAAATTGTAGTTAATTATATAGTTAGACTATAGTAATCATTACATTAGATTGTACCTGAAATCGTTGATTGGATAGTTGGACTATAGCAATCAAGATAAGTTGAAAGATTAGCGTCAAATGACATAATCCTAAGTGATAAATGTCTTTTACGGCTTTAATGGTCATATTGGGAATGAATTTCAGGATAATCATAGGAGTCGAGAAATTACTCTATTTGATAGAACGACCTCTTGGGCCTAAGCCCGGAGTTGAGAAAATAGTATAGCATGAGCTTTGGAAGACTCATGGTGATGAAAACTTTAGTGCTCAATCCTTTATGCTTGCCGCAATGACTCTTTAATTCCGCCATCAGAACTAAGGATTAGATCCTTATACCATGATGTTGAAATTAAAGGATCTTTATAGATCTAATTTTAGATCTTAGAAGTACTAATTGTAAGACAAAACTCTTGGAGAGTTAATGGCTATGCTCAAGGAGATAGATCCAAAGTTTGCAAAAGGGCAAGAAGCGCAAGGCGCATCTTACTTCAACTTCCCAGAAGGTCAAGGCTTGGCCGAAGGCTTTTAGAGATGTGAAAATGGGCAAAGGCAAAATCGTCACAGTCTTCTAGGAAGATAAAGGACATATCCCAAGATGTCTGTCTAAATTGTGACAAATGAGGTCACTGGAAGCGTGACTGCAGTATGGACAAGGCAGACATGAAGGAAGTGAAGACGGGCAAGGCTTCAATTTCAAGTATGTTTGTTATAAACATGTCCACTGCTGGTTTTAAAATTGGATTTTAGATACTGGATATGGTATGTACATATATACTTATGTGCAGGATCTACTAATTAGTAGGAGACTGACTTCAGTTGAGATCTACCTGCGAGTTGGAAACGGAACGAGAGTCGCTGTTTTAACCATAGAAACCTAAGTTTTGGAACTGTCCTTGGGGCATGTACCTAAATTAGAAACTGTTAAAATATACCTACTTTGACTAGAAATATTATCTCTATATCTATGTTTAACTCGTTGCGGATAGACCTTTATATTCTAGAACACTAAATGTTTTGTTTATAAAGATGATATTGAGATAAACACATTGGATGTGAATAACAGTATTTATATTTTGAATATAAACAAATCTCAAACATATAACATGACAAACAAATAGTTCAAACTGAATTAATCAGTTGAGACTTATTTGTGGCATAATTGTCTAGGACACATTAACAAGACTCGTATATCCACACTTTCGAAGAGTGGATACTAGGACGGATTTGATTCTAATTCAAATGATGTCTACAAATCTAATTTATTAGGCAAAGTGCCTAAAATACTTTTTACTTGGTAAAAATGTAAGTGTCACTGATCTGTTAGCCCTCGTTCATAGTAACGTAAGTGGGCCCATATCTAGCTAGGCTAGAAGAAGATATGAATACTTCGTAACCTTTAAGGATGTAGCATCGCGTTACGGTTATGTGTTTCAAATTAAACAAAAATCGGAAACTTTTGAGTAATTTAAAGAGTTTCGACACGAAGTAGACAGACAGACCGGCTAAAGTATTAACCGTCACGGTTAGACCGTGGTGGAAAATACTTAAGCAATAAGTTTCTCGATTACCTGAAAGAGTATAGTATTCTTTCACAGTGGACTCCTCCCGAGACACCTCAATTTGACGATGTGTCCGAACAGAGAAACCGAACTTTGTTAGACATTGTAAGGTTAATGATGAATCGCTCTGAGCTACCAATTTCCTTCTAGGGATGAGCATTAAACAGTGCAATACTTATTTTGAATAAGGTTCCATGAAAATATGTTAGACAGATTTCATATTAGATATGAACATGAAAGAAACTAGATTTCTCATTCCTGAAGATTTGGGAATGCTGGGCATACGTTTGGATGATACCAAACTAGAACCCAAATCGGATAAGTGTCTAATATTGTGGGTTGTCTTAAGGAAACTAAAGTATAGTACTTATACAACTCACAAGAGAACAATTTAATTGTTGCTCTCCATGCAGTATTCCTAAGAGGAATTCCTATATGCAGTGGTAAGTGGGAGGAAAGTAAAACTCGATGGAAATTGGAGTAATACTGTTCCAGGCACCGAGTCCTCACGGAACACCAACAGTTCATCAGGGATGAAACTATACTAATAATCTTTGAATACACAAGAACCGCGTAGGTCGGAGATAGTCAGAAAATAACCTAAGAGGTATAGGTTTCTGATTTTACCTCATGTAGATGTCAATCTTATTGAGGAAGACAAACTGACTAGGTATGAGGAAATGATACAAGATATCGACTCCTTTTATGACAAAGTGTCATAAAGTCCGAAATGGATTCCATGTATATCAACCAAGTTTGGATACTAGTTGATGTACCAAAAGGCATTGTGCCTATTAGTGAGTCTTAATGGTGAAGACATACATGAAATATGGCAACATACAAACGTACAAAGCTAGGCTGTAGTGAGAGGATATCGTCATCAACATAGTGTCGATTACGATGAAATTTTTTACTCGTTGCCATGATTAAATCCATTCGGATAGCTAAAGCTGCATATTTCTTTTATGAAATATGGCAGTTGAACGTCAAAATCGCTTTCCTTAAACGGAAACCTTTAGGAGGATGTTTACAACATCCTGACGGTTTTATCGTGCCGGAACATGCAAACAAGGTTTTCAAGTTAAATCAATCCATTTATGGATTAAAGCAAGCATTATGTTCTTGGAACCAACATTTTGATGATATCATAATGGTGTATGACTTCTTTCAAAACGACAATGATTCTTGTGTATATAAGGAGGTTAATGAGAGCGCACTAACAATGATTGTCCTATAAGATGATGATGTATTGCTTCACAGTAATGACATTCCCATATTAACAATCGGTGAAAGCTTGGCTTTCATTAAAATTCTCCATTGAATACTTGGGAGATGCAACCATTATTCTAGGAATAAGGATCTACTGGGATAGATCTAAAAGTTGTTGGCACTCTTCGAGAACTCGTACATTGAAAGATATATACGTGACTTGGTGTCTCATATGTTTTGAGCATATGGAGTCACAATCAGGCCGATCCAGGTTATAGTCACTGGATTGATGTTGAGAACATCCTTGAACGTCTTAGACGAACTAAGGATGCGTTCTTAATTTATGGAGAATGAGAACTTGAAGTGATTGGGTTCACCGTTACAAGTTTCCAAACCGACAATAACGACTGTAAGTCGCAATATGGGTACTATATAGTTTGAATAACGGAACAGTAAGATGGAAATCTTCCAAGCAAGATACTGTTACCGAATAAACAACAAAAGTGGAATAATGTTGCAGTTGAGGCAGCAAAAGAAGCATTTTAGAACTATAAAATTTCTAATTGGATTTGAAGTAGTTCTGTTAGCGGCTGAACTAGGCTACAGCGCAGGCTAAAGAAGCGCGGTCTCATCATTGATCAAAGTATGTACTTTGATTATCTCATCTGATTCGTAAGATCATACATCGTGGCGATGTGATGATCTAATAAATCGCATCAGATGATGACCTTGCAAATCCGCTGACCAAAGTTGTTTCTCAGCAGAAGTTTGAGCGACCAGTACATAGTTCAGGTTTATGACACTTGAGTGATCAGCTATAGGCCAAGTGGGAGATTGTTGGACAACTATGGCCAATAGCATCACTATTTATACAGAACATGGTGTTGTTGTACAAATTAACTGTGTGACATAGGAAACTACTCTTTTATCATTTGTAATTGGATTACCGAGATATATAAATGATAAAAGTCCATATGTTTAGTACCGGATTAATAAGACATAAGACAATATTAATCCGCTAAGGTTTAATCATTAAATATCCCTAGTCATAGTATTATCGAGACTGGACATCAATAATACGGAATAGACTAGTATTACACTTGTGCGTGTTATGGAAACATAACGACATAGTTCTCATATGTTTAAGTATTGGATACTTATGCAAATGTAATATTAGGTTGTGTTTACCAATGGTACGGAAACAGCTTCGCTTTGGATAGACCCCTCGGAATCCCATTTGTAGTGTGATTATGTGTCTATGGGAATCCGTATCAGGGTAGTTGTATTTGGTCTTAACCTGAGACTTGCATCGCTAATACTTGCGACAATCAGTATACTTTGGTTTTGGTCGTCCAGAGCTTTAACAGGTTCTGTGTACGCATCTTCTGGGTATACTGAGAATCGTAGTGTATTAGGTGTGATGTCAAGATGGAAGTATCACTTCAGTCATATAGAGATGATGATCACGCAGGGATACAGAACTGGTACTCTCTAATGCTGCAGCTATCGGGATAATATGACAAGGTCATGATTATCCGATTAAAGAGACTAGTTGTTTGTTATCCGATATATGTTTCGTACAGGGCAGACACAATTCCAGCCTCTAGTCTTGCATGTGACATCTGATACTGGATCGTAATATGTAATACATAATACTACATCTATTACACCTGACAAAGATTACATATTCGTTTACAGAATATTTCTGGAGAATTGGGTAGGCACGGTGCTTTGCTAGAAGCCAACCATGTCTTGTAAATCGGTAAGGACGTGGTACTGGGTACGCACGTATTCGGATAGTCCGATGACCGTATTTATTGCCAACATATCCAGGGATCTCTTGGGTCGCTTCCCAAGATTCACCGTTGAGATTTGACTCGAACAGAAAATTAATATGGGATTAATTACGACAATAAATTAATATATGATTAATTAAATGAGAGAGAATTAATCTGGGATTAATTGTGTCGGGAATTTATCTGGGAATAATTTCTTCGAGAAGAGAGAACGCGATTAATTTAGAATTAATCGGTAAAGTAAATTTAATAGTTAAATTAGGTTTTACTATTTAATTTATTTAATTGGGCTAAAATAATATATTAGATATATTAAATTGAAATTAGATTTCAATGCGGAATTAAAATTAGATTTTAATTCAAGCGAACGAATTAATTTGGAATTAATTCGCGAGCGACTTCCGTAATAATTTTGCTAGGTATTATTATTTAATTAAATTGGATTTAATTACATCGCGACAGAAAATTCGTTTAATCGAATTAAATGAAACTGAGCCAGAAGTGTATTGAGTAAGCCCACTTGAATTTTGAATTTAAAGTGTGGCCCACCAACTTACATCATAAGTCACATTTCAGTGATAGATTTGATTGATGGGTTTTGTTGGAAACTTCTCCAACACATTTTGTGAAAAAAGGATATACACCTTTTTGTTTTTAACTTTGGTAATTTGTTTCATAAAGCAAATACATAAAATCAAAAACTCTCCCTTCTCTACCTAGCCATGGCCGAACCTTGCCTTTTCTTTCAAATTTTTTTCAAGTTAGCACTTAAAGGAGTGAATCAAGGTGATAGGAAAACTCACCCAAGGGTTTAGAACTTCATTCAAAGCTTGGAGCTTCCATGGAAATGCATAAAAAGTCTTGAAACCCATCCGATCAAAGTAAGTTTTTTCCACAACTCTCTTTGATTTTTCACACACAAACCACTCTTAAATATCTTGGCATGTTCTAGGAACACTAACAAAGACACCATATGTATTATCGAAAAGTCACTTATCTTCCTACAAATATTAGAAAGTGTGGGGGGTGTTTTGCCAAAGTAATGGTTCCTAAACCTAAGAATGTTAGAATATGACCCAAAATGGGTGATTGTATATTCATTGGATATGCTCACAACAGTTGTGCATATCGATTCTTGGTACATAAGTCTGAAATTCCCGACATCAATTCCGAATATGATAATTGAGTCAAAGAATACGACATTCTTTAAACAGACATTTCCTTGTAAGGGAAAATAGAGAACAGAGTCTCTCAAAAGAACTATTGATGATGTTAAAGGCAGTGATCAAGTTGTCCAAGATTCGGATCAATATGAAAATGTTGAGGAAATTGAACCTAGACGTAGCAAAAGAGCTAGAACGTTTAAGTCATTTGGACCCGATTTTTTGACATATTTATTAGAAAATGAACTTCAAGGCTATAAAGAAGCAAAGTCTTCGTCGGATGCACCTTTGTGGAAAGAGGCTATCAATAGTAAGATTGATTTCATCCTATAAAACCATACTTGGGAGTTGGTTGATCTTCCTCCAGGTGGTAAGTGTTAGGGTTGGCACTCGGAGTGCCAATCCGGATCGTATTTATGTCCGACTCATGAATACGAGCAATTGTATTTTCCATAATATTACTATTTTTAATGGTTGCACTCTTTGACATACTTATTAGAAAATGAACCTCAAAGCTATAAAGAAACTAAAATGGTATCAGAGCGGGTCTACTGCTTCATCCATTACATTACTCATGCTTGATATTTGATATATAATCCAATTTTAATGTTCACACATGCTTGGAATCTATATATGTTTCTTTACTTTTCGGTTCTACACTAATGAAAATGTAACAGAAATTTAATTGTTAAATTAAGTTATATTTTCTAAAGTTAGAATTGAATTGTTTAGAAAATGATTTAGATTAAAATTTTACATTTGATGTAGAGTATAGCTTCCTGAGGAAAATCCTCTATTTTAAATATAGTTTTAAAGTAATGTGTATTGGATACATGTTTCTTGGTCCGTCTTGTTAGTACGATTTATGGATATTTTTCTATAACTATATCTGAGATCGTACAAAAGTTGTGAGGGTGTAGTTATATTAATATTATCTATACCGGTTGTATATTGATACTGGATAAATTCAAGTGAAAGTGGAAATCCTGAACGTGCCAAAGCTGTCAGGACTATACCGGTAGCTTCAGTTTGTCATTGAAAAGTGTAGCCTTGATACGCCTCCTTGTGAACGTGCCAAAGCTGTCACAGCGAGAAATTGTCAGGACCAAAACCAGGAGTCACTAGTGAGTGATTGATAAAAAGTTGTCTACCTAATGAATATACGTAGGTGGGATCGTGCCAAAGCTGTGAGTCGAAATATATTCATGGGATCCTACTCTCACTATGGGATTTGATTTAGTTATTGAATTCCTAATGTCCATTGGGGATTACGATATTACGTAAAGTAGTGGGAGACACTGCTGAGTTAAAAATCCATAACTCAGGCAGTGCGTAATATTATGGAATTTACTGTTTTTGTTTTCATTTAATTCTATATTGTTTATAGATTTATACTTCTAATCCACTGCATAGTATATTACTTGAATATATTTTCTGACTTTACTTATGATTGTGTAGTTCTAGAATACGTTCTAGAAAGACAGTAGACTTAGATATTGTTAGACTAGTTGAAACCATCGGGAACTGTTAGATATTGTTCTGATTTCTTAGTAAATCAAGATGGTTTGTGACTTAAGTCACATTAGATAATTTAAATAGATATCTGTTTTGGATATAACTGTCTAGTTAGAATTGTTTCTTATGTAGTAAAAATTGACTTGAATTGGTTCACGTCTCGAGATTCTTGACTGACATTAAGAAAATTCCTTTAGTATTTGCTTATCTTATAATGACGTTTCTTGACTTTTAATGACTTTTTAGAAGTCATGTGTCTGACACAGTTTGCTAATCAATCATTTACAATTATTGTAAATAATTGAACGTAAATGATAAAGCTTAAGAAAGGATATGCGTATAGTTATGTATAGAGAATATCGATTCTCACAATACAACAATTGTAGTTATTGGATACCAGATCTCCCATCTAGTTAATTAAAATAATGTTGAGTAACTATTTTGATATTTAATATTGGAACTTGTGACTATTGGATAGTTACTTGTTCTGTATAAACAGTTGTTACATATTTTAATATGACTAGCAATATCATTAATAAAAGATAAACATTAAGAAAATATTCGGTAAAACAAATAACTTAAAACTGTGCTTTATGATATTTTATCATTAAAGCATTAGATGTTTGTTTCATATGGTAAAGGATGCCCAATACGAGTTCACACTACATATCCTTATCTATTTAATGAATATTGTATTCAGAATGTGATTAAATCTCATTTAAACAATGATTGTCATTGGACCACCGATTTATTAAACTAATACATTGAATATGTGTAGTTTAATGAATAAGAAATTGCCTTAAATAGTTTTCTCTACTCCGTAACTTGGTTAATGAATTGTCATGACTTAGTTAAGTGTTTCTAATAGAGAACATGTTGAATGTCTTGAATTGTTCGAGGACTTTCAATATGTTTCTTATGAAACGCGGATAGAATATTTTGAATGATTCAAAGATATTCTATTTGAAGTGTTGAAAACTATAAAATTCATTGTGAGTCTTTGAATTGTTCGAAGATGTTTGATATGATCAAACGTATGAATTTATGGTAATTAGTTTTAAAGTTATTTAATGAATTTGATTTTTACTCAATATCAAACTTCCACGATTCCATTGTGATGGAATTGGTCAGTGGGAGTTATCTAATCTTATATGATTTGATTCGTTGATATTGAGTGTTACCGAATTATTTTTCAATACTCTTGGAGTTATGCTTCAGTAACACTAATTCATCTCTTTAATTAAGGTTCCATTTGTTCCTACAGTTACATATATGATATGTATAGTAGAAAATTTGAATCTTGAAAAGTTTGAGATTTGAAACTTTCTTTTGTATAATGGTTATATAATTGAAAGTACTTGTGCCTCTGAGGTATAAGTGAAAGTTTTATCATTTATTCTATTTAATGGAATACTGTATTTTATTTGATTGAATATCTTTTTTACGATCCCGAGTAATAAAATTATTTTATTACTTGTGTGTAACATCGGATGTTGACGATTGTAAAAAGACCAGACTTAGTGAAGTCAAATGTGAGAATGATAAACTGTGATGGAACTACATAATTAATAAGATGAAAAGACCCTTAGACTACTTCTGTATAAGTTCAATAGGATGTCAGAATCATTTACAAAGTATTTGATACTTAATGATTCTGTTATTTTCTTATCGAAGAAAATTATCCTATGACTTATAGTATGAGCGATATTTCATATCGAATTCGGAAATTAGCATTGAACCATAGATCTAAGATTGTTCATGGCTTACTACGATCAAGTTTTGAACTCGATGAGGCTTTCATTATGAATCGTTCATAAGATGTGTAAATTATTTACGCAGTGAATGTAAAGTGAGCTCGATAAAAGCTTAACCTTTATAGTATGACAATGAGTAGGTTATACTCAGTAGTCTATTGTAGATTCTGAGAAAACTTGTCTCTAGTTGTACTAACTGAACGATTAAGAATCTGTTGGTTAATATTGATATTAAACTATGTTTTTGGCTAAAGAATGCAAAGTGGCATTCTAGAGTGATTTCTTCGAATAAGAAATCCATCGTGATTTCTTTGTTTGAAGAGTTCATTCTAGAATGGCCCTGGAGTTTGTATTCTACTAATATCACAGTTTGATATACTTGCTTATAGAGCTTATTGTAGACTTAGATAAGCTTTCCGGAAATTCATGTTCTTTGATTTTGACATCAGTCAGGTTGTCTGGTTTTATCGAAATATAGAGAATATGTTTTTGTCAGTAGGGTCAGTGGAAGCGTATAAATTTCTTTCTAGTACAATATATCCCAAGTCTTCTTTTCTCCATATAAGCAGTGAGAGTAGTCTCTGATATATTTGATAGAAAGTTTTATATATGACATAAAACTAAGAGACTCGTGAGAAACTCTCATTAGTCGCATGTTAGATATGATTTGATAAAGGACACAATTAGACTATATGTAGACTGTTAGTATAACTATTTGACAGTTAACGTGTCTTTTATATATATAGTATTCATCTTTCGTAGAGGATGATTCCTTTGTCAAAAGATAGATTGATTGGAATGTCTAGTCAATCTTATGCATCATAGGATATTGGTGTAATGAATAATGTATTATATGTGATTAAATATATCAATTTAATCGTAATTGTTACGAGTTATTGTGATATACAGCAGACCATATGATGGATCTTGAAACACGTTCTTTGTGATCTTTGATATATTAAGAACGAGTTTCTAATTCATGGAGAATTTAGTCAGCAACCATACAGTCATATTAGTTTTGATTTTAATTATGACATTAGATGGTCTTTGTCATATAAAGTCAGAAAAGATGAGTAGGAGTGTCACCGATGATTCTACTAAACTAGTGGAATCAGTTGCAACTTATGAAGTATTGACTTATGAAGTTACAGAGTGACCCAATAGATTAGAAGTTTTCATATTAGTGTAGTGTTTGCTGTTGTCTCGTAGTATTTGGATTTGATCTCTAAATACATTAGACAACTCGGTAGCTACAGCATAAAACTGATATAGCGTCTGAGTCATATTGATATAGAATTTGGATTCTGCAAATATGAATGATGCTGGCTTAGGAAAACGGTTGGATTTGTTGGACAGACTCGATTTGTTAAAGTAGGCTTACTTGTTATTGTCTACCTCTTGAGTGCTGATGAGCTCTTGAGGGCCATGAGTATGCGATGCATATTAAGATGTGTATAGGATACCAGGAATTGACACTAGAGCAAGTGGGAGAAATTATTAGGGTTGGTGCTCGGAGTGCCAATCGTAGTTCACATTTGGTGGTGTAGTCGTGTTATGGAAATCCTCGAGGTAAACATATATTGCCCGGTCTACTATGGAATAAGAGTTCATATCATTAGATAAAACAACGAAAGAAGTGGAAAGGCTTCGAAATTTCCTAGAGGATATTCCAAATTGGCCCAAACTATTACCAACGATAAGTATACATTGTGATATTCAATCGGCTATTGGGAGAGCCCAAAATATAGTGTATAATGGTAAGTCTCGACACATACGTCACATACATAATGTCATACGATAACTGCTTTCCAGTGGCATAATTTCGATAGATTATGTCAAATCGAAGGAAAACCTAGCGGATCTACTTACTAAAGTTGTACCTAGAGAACAAGTTGAGAAGTCATCGAGGGGAATGGGCTTTAAGCCTATAGATTAAGAATTGTCACCATGGAAACCCCACCTAACTGACTGGAGATCCCAAGATATAGGTTTAAAAGGGACAACATAAATTTTGTGTAATTCAAAACAAGCATTGTAGAGTTTTATACTCTTTCTCATTCCTGTAATGACGCATAGTGATGTCTGTCAAGGTTTGGATAAGCTAAAGGCTTTTAATGGTCACTATATTAGGAGAAGAGTCCTAATGGGGGTTAATGCATATTACCTCTTTATAGTAGATTACTTATTTCAAGTAAGAAGTGAGGCCGCTTCCATGAGACTTTTACAAGCTGAATTCCCTAAAGTACTTGATGAATTTAGGACCAATATTCATGGCATTTACGAAATTTTATTTCCAAAAATAAAACAAAATATCTATCCCCATTAACTTCCAACTATTACTACATGTACCCATTAAAAAAATGGCATGTACTTATGTGTGTGTGTGTGTGTGTAGAAATTAATTAATTAACTTTTAACTAATCAATTCAATTAATTTAAATATATATTATGTATTTTTATATTTACACTCAATGACAAAAATACATTTATGGGTAGCACGTGTCAAAAAATATTTGATAATTAATTAATGTGTATCTAATCAAATTATGCATCTAATACATATACACATTAATATAGGAAATTACCAAATGTCCCCGCATGTGTAACTTTCGTTTAACCGTTAAGTAATTTCCGAATAATCAATATTATTCGTTGTAACTCGCCGTAGTGCTGTACACGTATTTTTGATTATATGAGACTCTCTAAATTCAGGTATATCCGTCACGAAATCCAATCTCGTGTCCAAAATTTACCCACTCATAAATTATGATAACCACATATATTCGTGTTGAACCATACAAGTTGATATCTACGTATACGTATAATTCTTCCGTTATAGATATCCTGATAAATACCAGAGATATAGATATAATCGTCAAATCTGATAAGGTATAATCCCTTCGACATATAGATTCGTGATTTCTCAATAACACTTGGAACTCATTTCCGAGTGTACCATAGCCATGGATTTGATAAATCACAATCTCATGAAGTGGACACCTAAATCCTATACGTATGACTGACAGATCCTCACTGTATACATCACCGGATATCATAAGCATTAGTCCCCACCCAACGAACAGGCCGAGGTCTAACCTAAAAATGTCAAAGACGTGACTACCATCAAAATCAAAGTGTGGAGGATAACTCTTATCCACCGTGATATCTCAAGTCAAAAGACCAATATGCTACTCAACTCGAGAAGATTCCTATTGACGCAAGCGTATCATCTATTAGGAAACTTCTGTGAGTCGTTCAATACTCATCCGCTATGAACATATATATATGTCTATACGAGTCTCCCTAGACTCGTGGATCACTAAGATAAACCACCAGAATCCAATATTCCAATATACAACATGTACCAGTCTTTCGGGTTTACTTGTAAGCCTTGACCAAGAACAGTTTAAGAATGATACTGTTATAACAATTCTCAATATTAATTGCGATTCTTTTGCAATTACGTTATAACTTAATCATTCATATGTCTTGTACGTCTTTACCATTTTAAAAGATAATATATCGACGAAACTGTATATTTTATTCATAATAAAATATTATTCATACACGTATTTACAAGAAAATACATGAGAAATCGACACACCGAATACAAACTCCAACAGATTCGTGTATAATATTCAAACTTTGTGGTCTATTAACATTTTACTTAATTTGTTTTCTTTCTCTTCTTTGTGGGCTGTAGCCTGTTGCCATATTGTAAATATTTTGTTCAGAAACATTGTTTTCAAAATCAGATGGAATTAGAGTAAATTTTTTTAAAAAAAAAAAAAACCGCTGAAAATCAATAAACCAGATAAAAGCCAGTGAATCTGATTTTAATTAACTTTTTTTCTTTTTCGAACTTTAATGAAAAGACAATAAATTATTAATTTTAAAATTAAAACAAAAATCTATCAAAAACGAAAAATCAAACCTCAGTACATAAATATCAAAATAAAAACTCATTTTATAATTTTTAATTAATTAAAATTATTCATAATATTATAATAATATAATCCGATTTAATCGGAGGAACCAATGATCTACTAATGGTGCGTTTACGTACTCGTAATCGGAATGAGATGGAATCAGAATGAACTGAAATGAGAATGGTAAATCGGAATCAGAATAAGTTGTTTACTTAACTGTAGGAATCGGAATCGGAATCGGAATCGGAATGAAGCAGTATTACCATTGATGTGTTTACTTTGTCCAGTAATCGGAATGAATTGTTAAAAAGTTACAAAAATACCCTTAGTTATAATTATATATTAATTTATTATTTATTATTTATTATTAATTTTTACTGTATAAAGTACTCAATGTTTAATTATTTTTTATTAAAATATTAAATATTATTTATTATTAATTATTGATTAATAGTTTTTTTTATTATATATTATTTAAATATTAATTAATTATTACTTACTTAATTAATTATTAATGTATTAAATTATTAAATATTAATATATTCTTTTATTAATTATTATTTTATTAAAATAGTAAATATTATTTTTTATTAATTATTGATTATTATGAATATATTTTATTTATTATTTATAAATTAATATTAATTAATTATCTTGGGGATAGTATTGTAATTTTCTATCAATAATGGGAATGTGAATCTCATTCCCATGGGGGGTGGTGGTGGGAATGAGATTCTAATTCCTCATTCCCAAATTTGTGGGCTCCACTGTCATTCCCATTCCTTTTTTTATTTTATTTCATGAAGTAAACACCCTTATTGAAAATTATGGGAAATTATTCTTATTCCTCCATTCACAGTAAACACACCATAAATCTCTCATATATTAACCGTTCAACTACCGACTTATTTTGAAAACATTGTCTAGAATTTGAACTCCATCCAATGAAGTATCATAATAGGACGTGTCCTTCGAAATAATAATTATAAATGTGGAAGAATGAAATGGTGCCATATGATTTTCAATTTTTTGAAACTCCTCCTTATTTTCTAGAATTGTTGTCTTGGAAAATTGGAATATATTAAAATGCAAAGAATTACTTGAACTAATAAAATCTACAATATAACAGAAATATCACATAATTCGTGCAACAATCTAATAATTCATTGTCAAACGTGATAAAATATTAAGAAACAAAAAAAAATGGATATTAAATCATATATATCATTTTACTTCTTTGTTGGTGAAATCAAGTCACTCATATATCAATTTCATCGAAAAATTACTAGAACCATAGAAGTACATCAAATTTTTTTTGATAAACACTTGTAGTTTGACTTTGGCAGTCGATTATTTCTAGCAAATAATCTCTAAAAATAATAACAAATAATTTTGATATTGCAGTTTGTTTTTCTGTTTGGATGGGGGACTTACTTTCTGAAATTATTTTTCTGGTTTGTAGTCTCTTTTTGACAATGAAATTTCTTTTAAAAAATAAAAGAAATACTAAGGCTCTTATCGGCGAAGGGTTGCCCACAACTAAGCCTCTTCACTCAAGTGTTCGAGCGACCAAGTGAGCACGCATTTTTTATACCTAGGGTACGTGCCAACGAGTGATGGTTGTTTTTCTGACATTGATGGAACCTGCAGATTTTTTCATATTCTTTAAAAGACAAAGCTAAGGCTTGGCTATATTCACTACCAGCAGGTTCTATCACAACTTGGAATACTCTGGCCACCAAATTCCTTATGTCGGAAAGTATAATATTGATATCGCATAGATAACTTAATAACAAAGGTTTAATGTGAACAAATTTCACATTACTAAACTTTAAAAAAAAAAAAAAAATGAAGGGCATTTGGAAAGATAATAATGTGAACATTTTTTTTAATAATCTTAAGTTGATATATGAGGTTCAATAATTGTATTTAAACTTCAACAGGTGCTTGCATGTGTTATGGCCGCCATGCACGTTTGTGATTCTTGTGCAATTAATTAAGACCAAATTGTCCCCATAGGATTTGTGTCAAATGATCACATTCATATATATGGTTCAGGAAATGGTCCTTTGTTTCTTTGATGATTCTCGCAAACTTAGTTAGTGTTAGATTATAAAAAGGAATATTCCATTCAAGACTCTTGACCTAACTAGACTAGAAAAAGAAATGCTAGTTAATTAAATAACTGAAATAAACTAATTTTTGAATTTTTAATTGTAAGAAAGATTTAAATTTCTTTCTTATATATTATATTATATTATTTTATTTTATTATAAAGAATAAAAGAATGCGAATATTTTTATCCTTTTTTTAATAGGTCTCAAATACTTGAAAGCAAAACTCATATGCCAATAAAAGTTGAAAGCTAATCTGCTTGTTGCTGCATCATCATGATCATATTCATTTGACTGCTCACTTATTTATTATTTATTATTATTATTATATTTGTGGAAAGTTGGCAAATCTTTATGGGTCAATAAAATCCGGGCTCATTTAGTTTGTGGCCCATTTACTAATTTGATCTTCCGTTAAGCTTTGGGCCAATATTATTAGCCCAGTCTTTGGATTCAGATGTTTCTCGGAAGCCAAACAGGATCTAAGCAAATCAAAAAAAAGTTACAGTTAATTAATTAACAAAGCCGAAATCAAATAAACTCCTGCATCTTTTCAATATCCGGATTATTAACTCCAAAACCCTCATCCTCTCTTTGGTAGCCACCAACAAGAATAAAACCCTTAAAAAAAAAAAAAAATTGAAAATGGGCGCAGGGCGTGAAGTGGCAATATCTCTTGATGGAGTAAGGGACAAGATCCTGATGCAGCTCAAGAAGCTCAATACTGCACTCTTCCCTGTTCGCTACAATGACAAATATTACTCTGATGCCCTTGCTTCTGGCGAATTTACCAAATTAGGTTTTATTCATCTTCTGTGCCTTTTACTTATTTTTGTTCGTTTTCTGAATTCACTCACAATTTCTCATGTAGTTTTATGTTTTCTTTTCTGGGTTTTGCTTTCTTTTCTATTATCTCAAATGGGTTTTTTTTTTCTTTTTTGGTTCTTTTTGTTGTGACCCGGTCTTTTCTGGTGCCTTTGATTGTTAATTTGTGTGAATGAGCAAACTCGAAAAGGGCAGAAACATATATCGAATGCCTTTCCAAAATAAATCCAATAGAAGTAAGGTTTTGGATATGTGCATTGGGAACTGTTGGCTTCAGTGTTTAGAGCCTCTTTGGATGTTGTATTAAGGACATTCTACTTTGCATTGGCTCCAGTATTACACACCGCAATAAGTTTTCGTCACATTTCAGAAGTTTTCATTATATATACAATTTTTTGTAGTAAGACATGTGATGGGAAATCGTGGAGTTCAGTTTGTGACTTGTCAAGTGTGATGAAAAACTTGTGCAGCTCAACCAAAAATTTGTGGCGATATAACATTGAAGCCTAATCATGGTAGACATGTATTGAATACTGATTATCATTATATAGGTATGGCCGCAATAAAGCATTTATTTGCTGATTTGGAAAGGGAATTGTGAGTGGTATTCGAATAATAGTTCCTTGTGATTGGTTTTTCTAGAATTCTTGAGAAAAAGGTTCATTCAAAATGGCCGCTACAGTTTCTCATATTCAAATTCTTTAAAGTTTCTCTATGTGCTTTCTGAATTTGGCCTGCCAAGAGGGCTAACATTCTCTAACATGATTATTGCCCAAGCTTTGCTGTTAGATCAAAGACTGCAGTTTCCATGTATATTTTTTGTCTCAGAAACTTGTTATCTGATTTTCTGCTGACATTGAGCTGGAAAGAGCACATATATAAAAATTGAAAAATAGGTGTTATTTAGTGTTTCTGCTACTGCATACCATTTTGATTGTAGACATACATAAGTTTCTAGTTGTGCTAAAACTTCACTTTTCTGTAATTGTGATCAGCATATTACAGTGACATATGCGTCGGTGCAATTGCATGCCGGCTGGAGAAAATGGAAGGCGGGGCTATCTCTGTTTACATAATGACATTGGGTGTTTTAGCACCATATCGTGGGCTAGGTATTGGTGAGTACACTTTATCTTTCCCATAGTGTGTTATTTCTTGGGGGTTGTTTGAGAAATCTCATCTGCTTACTTGTTGATTATGAATCCGGTCTGAGTAGCTTAGTCAGATATGTCATCACAGAAGACGTTGGGTGTTTAGAAAAGTATACACTTGAGCAAATTGGTTGGTTCATGTTTATATATTCTAGCTGGCACCTCATTTCTGTTTATGGTGTTTTTTTGCTTTGCAACCATCTGAGTTCCTGTTTGATGAACTCAAATACTCATTTTACTCAAATCTTGTTTTCTTCAAGTTTGTAGCTTTACAGGTGAATATGAGTAGGTTGTTATCTGAATTTTCGGATTTACTGCAGGTACAAAGTTGCTGAACCATGTCCTTGATCTCAGTGTAAAGCAAAGCATATCAGAGGTGTACTTGCATGTGCAGACAAACAATGAAGATGCTATCAACTTTTATAAGAAATTTGGATTTGATATCACAGACACCATCAAGAACTACTACACAAACATTAACCCGCCGGACTGTTATGTTCTTAAAAAGTTCATTACTCAACCACAACCGAAGAAATAACATTCCACAGCAGTGGTCAACCTGGAGGTCCTTGCTTTTTGTTCTCTTATTTGAATTTTACCCTGCACCCATTATATTGATGAGGTTATACAGATGCTACAGTTTATAAATCATTTCAATTGTTTCGATTGTTTTGTCTGGCTGTTTGATGAACTAATCTTTGCTTTTGGTCCAATCAGTTTATTCATTTTTTCATCATACTGGATAAGAGCGATGTGTCTTTTGAAGCAAGTGTTATCGCATTCGCATGACTACTGGGATTTTAGTTCTCACTACAGTAGTTGCCCCTAACTGAGGATAATCATTTATAGTTTTCATGTTT
Source organism: Zanthoxylum bungeanum (assembly GCA_019454045.1). Taxonomy (NCBI): domain Eukaryota; kingdom Viridiplantae; phylum Streptophyta; class Magnoliopsida; order Sapindales; family Rutaceae; genus Zanthoxylum; species Zanthoxylum bungeanum. Next base: position 27,740 of record SKCR01047793.1, read on the forward strand.
TGTTTCATACTTCAGGAAAAAGGTTTTGCACGGCAAACAAAGTTCCAGAAAGTTTTACTGAGCTTAAGTTTCCTACTAAACACAATTGTCAGGGTTTTAATCATCTTGAGTTGATTACGGGAGAAATTATCGATGGTGTTATTCTTGACGGTATGAGAGATAAGTTCATTGATTTTCTATCTACTTTAGTTTTCCCTTCTGCTTCATCAATTAAACGACAACGCAAGATTTAGCAGTAGAGAAGTATAAATTGTAGTCACAGTGAACTTTCAACACCTAGCCAAGCACTGGCCATAGATACATGTAGCTTTATATATAGAGGGTTCCATTTACAAAGCTCAATCGAAGTCGTTGCAGTAGGTATGCGACAATTTTATTACAGTATGTACAAAATTCTTAGGATTTGAGTAGGCAAACAATGCCATGCTTATACAACCCTACAACAGGAGGCCAATTCTGCCTCACAAAGATGCACCACATTTCTTCAATAGGCCAGCCCCCCAGAAAAGGCATCTCCATCATGAAGTAAACTCTCTGTCAGCCAATAACCATCCCATGAACCACCAACCCTCTGCCATTAACAAGCCACAAATTTACAAAGGTACTAAGGTTACAAATTGAATATTGAGATAGAAAATAATAAACCGACAATGAATTATGTACATGACTTGAATATGTTTGTGAGAGATACAGGGAAAATCTGTGTTCTTTATGTTCAATAAGTTTGAAGATGTCTGTAGCTCCCATAGAAAACACCTACATATGGATATACTTCCATTTTTTTTTTCAGTAAAGAGTAGGGATGGCAATTAGGCTACATTTGCCAATCCCACTCATGTCCAGTATATACAACCCGGATAAAAAATTGTCTCGGTTCCATCTTGTGATTTTTTTTCCAAACAAAAAAATTGTTTCGACCCTATCCCATTAAAATCTCATCCCCCATCCTATCTTATTAAAATCCCAATCATATTTTCAAATTGGGACAAAAAAATATAGTCCCCAATGGAATGGGAGAATTTGCCATCTCTAGCAAAGAGGAATATGCTGTGAACATCACCTCACTTAAATTAGGTTAAGTAGCCATTCAGGCTCTCAACAATACAACATTTGCATTATCTCTAGCAAAAAAGCTAGATGCCAGAGGCTTTCCTCAATTGCTCATAGAATATAATACTGAATCAAACGTTCATCTAATTGGGAGTTTGGAAACAACTCCTGCTAAGACAGATCTCCAGGAGTCCTTTTAGATAGAAATGTTGTCAGTGCAATAAACAGATACCATTGTTGTTCCTCATACTGATGACTATAATGAAGGTGTAATGCTCATACCTGAACCATGGTAAATTGAAATATCTCTTCTTCCTCAGGGCGACTTCCTTGTATCCAAACACGCTGCTTAAATCGGCTCTGTTTTGCAGTACATTAAAACACACAGAAGCAGCCATTACAATACATATCTGTTAGCCACCTAACCCAGAAGTCGAAACTCAACCTAATTTTCAAGTATATTTAGTTAGTTGTAAGGCAATCCATATTCCTTACCTCCTCCACAAACAAACTACTCAAGATCTTCCTCTCCTTGTGACCAAGCAATACTCGATAAGTTGAATGGTGAAATATCCGCCTGAATCGTTCGAACTGCCTTGTCCATGAAGCATCAAATATAGAAAAAAGCTATTAGCATTTGTAAAATCAAAAAGAACAAATTAAATTCCATTAACTCACCTGCCCCAGATCGAAGAATGGTCCAAAATATGTTGATCTTTCAAAAGGATCAAATCCAGCAAACTGTCAAAGAGAGGCAAGTTTAATGTTTTAAACAGCAACATATTTCCTATTCAACGAACAAACTGGGTACCATAAGCTAGGATTAGAAATTCAAATTACCCTATACATAACCTCGATCCCATAATCTGGACGGGGCTGATCATTGTATTTCAATGCATCAAGCTGGTACTGAACAGCTTCTTCTGCACTAAACTACACCCAGATATTATTATTGCTTTAGATATAAAAAGATCACAATAATTTTTGTCTGGTGTTCATTTGCAATAATCCAAATTTTTACATTTAGCCTTGGGCCATTTGGCCTTTTCCTTCGAGATTCAAGCCTGAAACACAAAAAAGTAACACTATTTAATCACTAACTTACTAAATCACTAGCAACGAAATATAAATACAAATAATTAGTCGTTATATTTTCAAAATTAAGCAGAAATACAACAGATATGAGCATGCCCTTAATCATAACTATCAAGCTTAAGTACAAATGATTAGTCGCTATATTTTCAAAATTAAGCAGAAATACAACAGTTACGAGCATGCCGTTAATTACGAGTAATTCTTTGATACAACAAGAGATATAGGTAACCTACCCACAAGAAATGTAATATTTTTTAATATTCTAATATGCGTGTAAAAATATTATAAAGTATTGCACGATTACAATTGTATGGTAGAATTTTTCCGGATGAATGAGTAGTGACAATTACGAACATGCCCTCGATCAGAAGTTAAAAAAAACACGTACCAATCAGCAGAGAGAAAATCTGGAACATCAGAAGCAGAAGATCTGACGCGGGAGCTAACCGAGACGGTGCCAACTTTGGATTTGGAGAAGAGAGAAACAGACTGTGGAGTTAACAAAGACGAATGCAACGACATCGTTTTTGGCACCTAAAAGGAAAACAGTCCCTCCCTCTCTCTACCCCTCGAGTTGTACTATTTGTTTCGGATTAGGTTTTGACTTTTATATTCTATGATTCAATCCTCACCGTTGGATGCCAACCAAAAAAAAAAGTAGTAACATCTGAACCGTAGAGAAACAATCAGACGCGAACGAGTAGTTATATTCCATCATAATGTAGAGAGATCACATTCACACGCGACATGAAAAGAGCGTTGAACGACGCGCTCCTTCATTTCATTTCACTTCACTGCAATGAGCCGTTCTCCATGCTTCCAATTTCTTGCCGCCACCATGTCGTTTCGCTCGCCCGTACAAATCTCTCACTTTCCATTAAAAATTTTGAAGTATTTTCACAGAAGTAAAATTTAAATTTTTTCTTTTAATTATGCTTTATGTTGCAGCACAGAGGTGGTGGAAGCCACAGGAGAGGCTTCTCCGAAAGACCGTATAACGGCGGTTACGGCCCTTTTGTTAGTGGAGATTCTCATATTCGGTCAGTACGTAACTCCAACCTCGGAGCCCGTCAAGGAAACTACACGGCGGTTCCGCCTCTGCCGTTTTATCAAAATCAGCAATTTCGGCAACCTTCGCCGCCGTATAATCAGAATCATCAGTTTCGACAACCTCCGCCGTATAATCAAAACCAGCGGTTTAGGCCGCCTCCGTCTTACAATCGAATTCCACACTTTCGACGACCTCCTCCACCGTTTGATCAAAATCAAGCGACACAGCCGCAGCAACGACCGCGGCCTCCTAAGCCGGCGGATTATCGGAATTGGGAGTATTCAAAGGCAGCTCCGCCTCCCGATTCTGGTAATTTTGTAATATTAATGTGTTTTATTTTTTGTTCAAGTTTGAAGCAATGCCACGTCATATGTCATAATAGTTGTTTGTAAGCATAGCATTATTGTATTTTTGGTTCCAATAATAGTGATGATTCTATTGTTCATCTTTCATTTGACAGAGCGATTTGTAGTTCTCTCGTATAACATACTAGCTGATTACCTAGCTCTTAGTCACCGGAGCAAACTTTACTTTCATATACCTCGGCATGTGTTGGATTGGGAATGGAGGAAGAGAAGCATATTGTTTGAGCTTGGACTGTGGTCAGCTGACATAATGTGTTTTCAGGTGATCAATTTTGCACGCACGGAAGGCTTTTCTTGTCTAGTATTCTTTGTTTTGTGTTGCTGATGCTTTGTTATAAGCTGAATTGGTTTGTAATCTTTTGACAATATTTTTTAGGAGGTTGATAGATTACAAGATCTAGAGGTAGAGTTGAAGTTTCGGGGATACACTGGCATCTGGAAGGTGAAATTTTTTCTCTTATTCAGATTTGCACACGGTATATTTCTAGAATTCAATGCTGAATTGCTAGGGACAATTTGATATTTTCATTAGCAACTAAAGCGTGAAGTATGATTTATAATCCTAATAGTCAAATTTAGTGTTCCATTTAGGTTATTTAGCCTTTAAGACTTGTGATTGTTTTTATCAAGCATCAGAGATGTGCAAACTATTACCTTTCTTCTATCATAACCATCATGAGAACATTTTTACCGATGATAAAGATTGCAGCTTGGATTTTATTTGCCTTTAAATTTCTAGCTTTTTCTTGACAATTTGGCTACCATCACAGATCCCAGTTTAATGTGATGTGTATTTATTCTAAAGAGCACGAAGGAATAACTATTTTGTATTATGAAGTTAACTATTTTTAGTTCTATATAGATGCGAACTGGCAACGCTATTGATGGATGCGCTATCTTTTGGCGCACTTCAAGGTAATCACACCTTCAATTCCTAAATGTCCCGATTGATGAGAATTTCATTAACCCAGAAAAGGATATTGGTTAGCTTTACCACTCGTGAATCAATATTTCAATATTCAGATTTGTTTCTTCATGATGCCAATTATATGAAACAAGGAGCTTGGCTGTAACTTTGCTGAAATTAAACTCTGTTCAATTTTTTTACTCTCTTCTACTTCCATTTCACTTCTTTATGGGCTTTCATCCACCCTGGCCTTTACAAGCAGTCAATTATGGGAGAAAAGAGTCAAAATTTGGTGATCTTTAAGTGCTTCAAAGTTAATTGAAAGGGAAAGAATCATGCTGTTAGCCCTTGGGCAGCAGAAGTCATTGTTTAATAGGAGCAGCTGAAACCAGTAATAACTTCCAATATTGGTCCAGTGTATGAGGAGGATCTGTTTGTAGAATATAGAGTCAAAATAAGTAGACCTTGATTTTTAAGTCATTAGCGTTTAAAAGACTTATTTCTTCTTGGTTCCATTGATGATAATTTCTTTTAATTTTCAGTCATTAGGTATACGTCTAGAATGGCATGTAATCAGTGTTTAAAAAAACGGTTGAGGCGGCCGCCTCGCGGCGACGGCGCCTCGAGGCGGCCGCCTTATGTGGTTTTTCTGAGGCGCCCGCCTCACCAGCAGAGGGTTTTTTTCTTTTTTAAAAAAATTTTCTAAAATGAAACGACGACGTTTTGGGCTTCGAAAACGCCGTCGTTCCATTGAACAACTGAGTGGCAGTAGAGCACCTGCACAAAAAAGGAGCAGAGACCAAAGTAAGTTAATCTTGTATAAATAATGCAATTTATATAATCAAATTAAAAAATAATACGACTTTATTTTATTTGTTAGGGAAGGGAAAACTCCACAATTAGTGGATGAAGACAATACAAGTGAAGGAGGTTCTTTGGATGATAACCCATCTGATGATGACATAGATTTTGACCCAAGCTTCATGCCGCTAGACACTAATGATAGCTTATTTAGGGATTAGTTATCAATAATTTTTTGAACATACTATGAATTATGAAGAAATCAATGTGTTTTGGATTACTTCTCAATAGTTTTTTGAACATACTATGAATTATGAAGAAATGAATGTATTTTGGATTATTTTTCCGATTTTCGGATCGAGGCGCCCGCCTCACCGCCTCGAGGAGGTCCGCCTCGCGCCTCAATGGCCGGCCGCCTCGAGTCGCCGCCCCGTATTTTTAAACATTGCATGTAATTACATATTTTTCTTCTATTTTCTTTTATGATCTAGTTATAAACCAACAATTTAAGTGAGTAATCGATTTGATTGCATTGATTTGGTTTCCTCAGTTTCTACTACTGTCAAGATCTGATGTTGCTGCAAATCTAATTTTATTTGGAAATGTATTCTGACAGTTTATTAAATGATCTCTATTTTTAGATTCAAGTTGCTTTATGAGGAAAGCATAGAATTCAATAAGCTTGGACTTCGGGATAATGTTGCTCAGATATGTGTGCTTGAGGTATATCAGTTCTCATCTTGAAACTTTACACGGACTCTATAATAATTTTTTTCTTGGGTGCTTTTCTTCTTAATTTTCTTTAATTTGATTTACTGACATGTTGAACAGTCACTGAGTCAAAATTTCACTGAAAATACAGCAGCTCTCTCAACAAGGTAAGTTAAGAGATTTGCATGATTTTTCCCCCAAAAAGTAACTTCTTCAACTTCAGTTTGAATTGTCGTAAACATCTTACTATTGTTTTAAGCAAATACTGGAAGAGAATGTTACCAGTATATCATTATAAGACATTTAGGCAATTTTTGCAGCAAAAGAGAAGCTGACACATCTTTAATTAATTTGTATTCATTTTACCCCTAAAATTAATCACTTTTGAATTTGAACTTACATTTGAAATTTGGAATTTGAAATTTAAAATTTGATGCTGGTAATATGAACTAAATCTTGCACTCAAATGATTCTGACTTACTAAATAAATAATATTCTGAAAGAAAATTAAAGAACCCACATTGTCTGTTTAAATGCATTTTTTACGTTTTTAATAGCTCACTTCTGCAAGTTTGGATTACCTTCTGATTTCAAAACTACTCAAAAACTTTGCTCAAATATTATTTTAGTGGGGACAGTCTAGCATGGTCTTCTTTTTTAAGAGGTTGGGATCAAACATGAAACATAGTTGGTTGATGAAATGGAAAACATTCAAGATAATATTGTTGAGTATATTATTTCATTTCTCGTTATTCTGTCTCTGCAGCTCAGCACGTTCTAATAAAGTTGTCATATGCAACATTCATGTGCTTTTCAATCCCAGAAGAGGAGAAATTAAGCTTGGCCAGGTATTGACTGTTCTGAATTGGACTCCATCATCCACATTCGTATCAGTCAACTGTAAATTCTCCTCAACTAATATGCCAATATACTCTTCACTAGGTTAGGACGCTTCTAGAAAAGGCTCATGCTGTTTCAAAGATCTGGAATGATGCTCCAGTTGTTCTCTGTGGGGATTTTAACTGCACACCAAAGGTCGTCACTATTTTCGCACCTTAAGCTTCAGTTAATCATTATTAAATGGCAAATCTCTCGCTCTTTTTTTTTTTTTTTACATGTGTTGACTGTCTTTATCATGCTCCTTTTCTTTCAGCATCTTTGGGTTTAATTAATGTGTCATAACTAGCATCTTTTATTTTTGTAGCAGAGTCCGTTATACAACTTTATCTCAGATCAGAAGGTAAACATTTATCTTTTCTGTATCTACTTAATGTTTAACAATTTAGACATTGTGATTTCTAAACTTGCATTGGTACTGCAGTTAGATTTGTCTGGAGTGGACAGAGATAAGTTATCAGGACAGGTCTCTGCTGAAATTCGTGAACCTTCTCCACCATATTCCAGGTTGGATTTCATAAAGGCCCAATAATTCTTATCTCTTTGCTGTACATTTTGATTACTGAAGTTAAAAAGCTTCCACAATATGCAGGGTCAAGGCTGATGCATCAACACAAGTTCCATCTACTGTAGGCAGTGAGGAGGTTGGTATCAGAGCAAGTGATCCTCCCTCAGATAGTTTGAGGAATGATAAAGATGGCAATGAAGAAGTCTTTCCTTCTGCGAACAGCTCATCTGAGTCTCAAGGTACTGACACAGTGTTGGACGTGTCTGATAAAGCTGGAAGTGATATGCAATTTGCAAATAAGGAGATTGCAATCAATGATGAGATGACAAAAGAATCTCGGCAGACTGTGGTGGATGATTCTGTAGTGGCAGAGACTGGAAATGGAGACAAAGAAAGTACCTTCACCCATTTAAATTTTGGATCAATGAGTGAACATTCTGATTTAAATAAAAATATAGAAACTGGAAGCGTGAACTGTGATGATTCTACACTCTCCCCTGATAATGATTGTCCTAGCAGTGTTGATGATAAGAAGGGTAGCTGTTCAACCTCATATCAGGTTGAGGTCTCGGCTGATAAACTGGAAAATTTCTCTCTCAGAAACCTAGATGAACCTAAGGCAGAAAGTGGAAGTATACCTGAAGATGGAAATGCATTTTTATCAACATTACATAATACTGAAAATGCCTCTCAATCAGACTTTGATCATTTTGCACGATCAAATTTGGATCCCACTTCTGAGGAACTTGTTGATGACTTGTCTCCTGCCTTGGATTCTGAGGCTGTTGATGTGGAGAAATTTACTTACAACCCATCATTATGGACTCCAATGGAAATAGCAACTGCAACAGGGAACGAAGACTGCACCTTTTTGGAACACTCTCTGCAGCTTCGAAGCACATATTCAGAAGTGGAGGTAATTTAATGTTAGCTTTTACTTGTAATATTTTGTAGATTTTAGCTTGGTTACTTCTTAATCACTATAAAGGAGCTCAAAATTTCCAATTTATCATTTGTTCAATGATTTAGGATTGCTCAGGGACCAGGGATTCAAATGGAGAGCCCTTGGTGACCAGTTACAATAGGCGTTTCATGGGCACAGTTGATTACATATGGTAAGTGCTTGATTAAGTTTGTGTTGTTCTTTATTTCTATTGGAAGGAATAGTATTTTAAATGAAATTTACAAACCAATAAGCCAGAGACTGAAACGTAAACCTATCTGATTTGACATTCAGGCGTTCTGAAGGTCTCCAGACAGTGAGGGTGCTTGCACCAATATCAAAACATGCTATGCAGTGGACGGTGGGATTCCCAACAAAGGTATTATCTTATCGAGTTATCTCTGTTGTAAGATATGGAGCTCTCGGTGAAGTTCAGGAAAGCTGAACTCTTGTAATTTCAGAAAACAATTCTGGACGATATGTCAGATTCTAAAAATGAATCACATATTGCTGTGTTTTTTCAGAAATGGGGTAGCGATCATATCGCCTTGGCTTCTGAAGTGGCGTTCGCGGAGACTGGCAAATGATTATGCTGAAGCTATCCCCGAAAAGAAAAAAAGCTTTAGAGATACCTCAGTGAAGAATCAATCTTCTTGCCTTTGGTAAGTGTCCACAGATTTATTGGCAACAATTATATATGTATTTGGTGGACAATATTCCCTTCTCTCGTTTTTTTTTTTTCAAAAAAATTTCAATTTTCTTTGTTATTGTTCTTGTTATATGTTAAAATGAATTTAATGAAATTACCACAGAATGCGAAGTCCATATTTCTTTTAATTTCTTACTGTATCCTGAATCCCGAATCCCGAATCCAGACTTTTCAGTAATCAAACTATACATGTACTGCATAGTATTCACATAATCATAATCGGTATGGTCTGAAATCGAAATGATAAATCATATTGTTTATTTAGATGCATGATCATAATCAGAATTAGATAATATCTCTTGTAATCGTATTAATAAATTACAAAAACACTTTTGGTTAAAATTATGCCTTTTTTCACTAATAAAATAAATAAGTAAGCATTTTAGATGAAAGAAATAAAAATGTCCTTTATTAAATTTATCTTTTTCAGTTTCACTAACAAAATCACCCTTTTACGATCTGATCCTATTTTTGTGCTGCTGAGTCATCTTGCAACAGAACAGAACTATTTGATGATGGTAGAGGTGGCAGAATGAATTAACAAATCGAATTCTAAACGATTCGAATCAAAATGTGATAGATTTGTATTTGATTCGTTTATTAAATTAATATGAATATTTATTTAGTCATGATATTATTCAATAACATAATTTACTGTAATTTATTTATATTAATTCTTCATAAAATATACATATAAAATATGTAATTAATATATTTACTAAAAATACCTCAAATAATATCGACAATATTATTTTTCTATGATGATTAGTCATAATTTCTTGAATCTTAATTGAAAAATAACAATAACTAATAAAAGAAAATAAAACGAATCAATGAACTTAAATTCGTATTTGATTTATTTAATAAATAAATCGAATTGACTTTTATATTAAATTAATCCATTTTTTTAAGCCGTATTTATTTTAAAGCAAATCGAATACAAATTGAATATATGTGGGCCTGTGGGCTGCCAGCAAAAGACAAACAGAACGGGAAACATTAATAGAGCAGTGATTCATTACCTATCAAATTAATCATACCAAAGAAAAAGTGTAAATATTATTGGGACCATATTATTAATGTCCCCTTCTTGCAGATTTTCACAGCTCATAAAAGATCTTTTGTTGCCAGGCTTGCACTCAAACCCTCCTTTAAGTTTTGTTGCTGTCTTTTATCAATTTTTTGCCTCATTGGTAATCCATGTCTCTCATTTTCGAGTCTCCATAAAAGTAGTGGGGACTCAAACTTTCTTTCATATGGGAGTTGATTCCCAAGCTGTGTCTTGGTTGATTTAGAATTTGTAAGTCCCGAGCTACGTCTCGGTTGATTTCTGGGCAGTGCTATAATTGTATGTATCTTGAATCTCAGTTGATAATATATTGTAATATATGTAGTTTGTAATAATTCCAAAAAAAAAAAATCTGTCATCGGTTATGGAAAATATATAGTGTACTCGAATGTTATATTTGAATTAAAATGATCATATGATTATATCCTTGTGTTGATTTTAAATAATAAATATTTTTATTAATTTATAAAAAAAAAAAAAAATCGTCGGCCAATAGCCACAATCTTATAAGGTAATTGAAAAAAAAAGACAATAATCTCTAGGCTCATTGTTTGTGAACATTCCAGTCTTGAAAATCTATGAATATCTTTGGCATGAGCCGGCAAAGATGGACTATTTATTAAATACATATGGGAGTCATGGGACTTTTCAACTTTTGTTTTTGTTTTGTTTTTGTTTTTTTTTTTTTTTTGTTTTTTGTTTTTTTTAACTTAAATCAATAGAGCTATCACTGTATTCAAATTTAGTTTTTGTTTATATTAATAATAGTTTTAGTTTAGAGATAAGTCAATGACCAAATTAAAAATATAGAAAAAAAAAACTCAGTTAATTTTTGTATTTTAAAAACTTACTCAAAAATTCTCTATTATATATTCTCGTTAAAAAAAATTTAATTATCACATATTTTCGTATATTATATGTCATATTTTTTTGAGTTTTAAATTGGAGTAATGATAGGTGGGTGTACACACCCAAAATCATAAAAAATATGATTTTTTTTTTAAAAATCATTTTTTTAATCTATTTTTCAATTAATTTTTATATTTAAAATGTGTCTTTAAATATTTTATTTGGATGTGTTTAAACTATATCGGACATATATTATTATTTCATTCCTAACAAACAATTAATGTGTATGAAAATTTAAAATTATTTTTAAAATTTTTCAGAACTAACTAAATAATCCAATGCAAATAGTAATTGAACCCAGCCTTAAAGAAAATACATTATGGTAATATTATTACATTTTTTTTGAAATCGTTGAAAATTCCATCATCAAATCACTCATTCCGATACATCACAAAATTACTCAGATTGGGGAGTAATATTATTATACAACTGCACAATGCACATGTACTCGTTGTTGAAATATATATATATATATTTTAAATTATAACTTTCTCCGCTCAATCTCTCTCTCTCTATATATCAACTCCCTTAATTTCGCTGGCATGAACAAGGCAGGTTCGTGGCCAGATTTCACATTCAAGGTCAGTTTTCTCATATGGGTATCACTTTAAATCTACATTGTTCAATTGGGTCTCCTGTAATACATGAAGCGTCTCTTCTTATGTGTTGTTTAATAGATCGCATCCAGGATTTAAAAAAAAATGAATCTTTTGTTTTAACATTTTTGAAATGTGCTTACCTAGTCATCTCTGACAAAAAGTCTCTTTTTTTTTTTTGCAGGGATTTTAAATTTCCTTCAGATTGCATTTTCTGATTCAGTGCTTCAAATTTTTGATCTTTTTGTGTATTTTTTTTATGTTCTATTAACCTTTGGTGAGATACCCTTTTGCTATTCTATTTTGGTGCTTATTAATTAACCTTTCAGGGTTCTTAAATTTGACAAATTTTGATCTGTGTCAAGTCCCCTTACTAAGAATGTCTGAATCAGATCAAAACAAACCCTTGATTCAACCCTCTTCTTCTAGAAAACTTCCTGATTTTAAGCAATCTGTGAAACTGAAATACGTGAAACTTGGCTACCATTATGTTATAACTCATGGAATGTACTTTTTTTTGTCACCCCTTGTTGTTCTTATAGCTGCACAACTCTCCACATTCTCAATTCAAGACATTTATGACCTTTGGGATCATCTTAGGTTCAATTTCATATCTGTGATCCTATGCTCCACACTGCTTGTGTTTTTATCGACCCTTTACTTTTTAACCCGTCCTCGACCTGTTTATCTTGTCAATTTTGCTTGTTATAAGCCAGAGGACGCTAGGAAATGTACTCGGCAGATTTTCATGGAAAGGTCTGGGTTAACGGGAACTTTCACTCAGGAAAATCTTGATTTTCAGAGGAAAATTCTTGAGAGGTCTGGCCTTGGAGAGTCAACTTATCTCCCTGAGGCTGTGCTGAGGGTTCCTCCGAATCCTTGTATGGCAGAGGCGAGAAAAGAGGCAGAGACTGTAATGTTAGGGGCACTTGATGAGTTGTTTGCGAAAACTTCTTTGAAACCGAAAGATATTGGGATCTTGATTGTGAATTGTAGCTTGTTTAATCCAACACCTTCTCTGTCTGCTATGGTTATAAATCATTACAAGCTTAGAGGGAATATTACCAGTTATAATCTAGGTGGTATGGGTTGTAGTGCTGGTTTGATCTCCATTGATCTTGCAAAAGATCTTCTCCAAGTGCATCCGAATTCCTATGCTTTGGTCATTAGCATGGAGAACATAACTTTGAATTGGTATTTCGGGAATGAAAGGTCAATGCTTGTATCAAATTGCTTGTTTAGGATGGGAGGGGCCGCAATACTGCTTTCGAACAAGAGGTCTGATTTGTGGCGATCCAAGTATAGATTGGTCCATACTGTTAGGACACACAAAGGTGCTGATGATAAGTGCTTCTCTTGCGTTACCCAACAAGAGGATCCTACTGGGAAAATTGGAGTGTCTTTGTCAAAGGATCTGATGGCAGTTGCCGGAGATGCTTTGAAAACAAATATCACCACCTTGGGCCCTCTTGTGTTGCCGATGTCTGAACAGTTACTCTTCTTTGCCACATTGGTTGGAAGGAAACTTTTTAAGATGAAAATTAAGCCTTACATCCCAGACTTCAAATTGGCTTTTGAGCATTTCTGCATTCATGCCGGAGGAAGAGCCGTGCTGGATGAGTTGGAGAAGAACTTGCAGCTTTCGGATTGGCATATGGAACCTTCAAGGATGACACTGTACCGGTTTGGTAACACTTCAAGCAGCTCTCTTTGGTACGAATTGGCTTATACTGAAGCCAAGGGGAGGATAAAGAGGGGAGACAGAACATGGCAGATAGCATTCGGATCTGGATTCAAGTGTAACAGTGCAGTTTGGAAGGCTCTGCGGACTATTAATCCGGCTAAGGAGAAGAGCCCATGGATGGATGAGATTCACCAATTCCCAGTTGACGTTCCAAGGGTTTCGACCATCTAAAAATTATGGTAATCACTTGTTCCCATTTCTTCTGTAATGTCTCTCTTCGAGTGGTGAGCATTGGTGCCGTGGTCCTCTATGTTTAGGCTTTATTGTGCTTCTAGTCTAGTTGAATGCTAGTGTTGGGATGTAATTTTGTTACATTTTGTGGGAAACTAAGGATAATTTCATTGTTGTACCATGGCATTTAGGTTGATTATTAGTTTAGTTCTTGCGAGAAAGTCGAACGCGGGGAACTAGTGATTTTCTAGCAACTTTACTTTTGTTTCTTGATCTTGAACCAGGCTAGGGTTAGGCTTCCTGTTTCATGATGACATGTTCTCTGTATTCATCTTTCTTTGTTATTGTCAAACTGGTTACTGATTAATGTCTCATCTGTGCCATTTTTTCATTAACTTCAGAAGATTCTTCAGTAGTTGCCTGT
>SKCR01047794.1:0-41002 GCA_019454045.1 Zanthoxylum bungeanum
TACATGAAAAGTAAAAATAAAGACTGAAAAGTAAAGTAAAGAAAGAACTATTGTGTAAAATAGAAAATTAAATACAGAAAGCTGTAAATAAACAAACAAGATACAATATTCTTAGTATTCTTAAGGAAATCCCCAGTAGAAGGTATGAATTGGAATTCAGATTTCGGCCTCAATTTATAGGCAAATTTTGATTCCACGTGTCGCGATACGTGGAACATTGTGCGTCGCGACACGCCGTTGATTTGTGAAGCGTGGTAGGTGCTTCCTGAGATGATGACATGTGGCTGTCGGTAGAATTATTGGCTGAATTATTGGCTCAGCATTGCGATGTGTAAGGTTGTGCACGTCACGACGTTGACGTCAACAATGACGTGTATTTTCGGTAGCATAGGATGATGACACGTGTCCGGCGCATGTTAGCAAGAATATTATGATGTTGACACGTGGCAAGCGCATGTTATCAAGTGCGTAAGATTGTAAGTTTCTATGATTTTGACACATGTCCGGCGTACGTTAGTGATCATAACGCAGAGGTGTTTCGCATCGCGATGCCAAAATGATGATTTTGCCTTTTTTATCCGTTTTCCGCTGTTTTGGCCCCAATTTGATTCCAGTGAGTCCTGAAACCTTATTTATCTACAAAATATACAAAACACATCAAAATATTCACAAAACTCAAGAAACTATACAAAATATTAAGTCAAAGGGACATTAAATATTGATATATTTACCGCTTATCATGACTCCCAAGCTAGTTGGCTTTAGGGCACTAGGTGTTAAGACAACCCTACAGACTTAATTACTCAGATCTCGGATGTTTAAAGGTTCTACCATTTGACGTGAAGAATCTATGCTTACTGAGGCAAGACGCCCTGTTACTAAATAGAAACATTATTATAACTAACTCAAGCTTTTCCGTTTGACGCCAACAATCACTGCTTACTGAGGCAAGATGTCCAGTTACTAAGTAAAAGCATGGTTAATTATTTGTATACATAATTTTTTTTTCTTTTTTTATTCCATCATTTTCAGATGCTTCCTCTAATAAACTAGATCACTGAATATTACAAACTTGTCACTTACGACTTATGTCCGTATGTTACCATACATGTTGATAATACATGTCAACTGAGCATATGAAGATCCAATTTTAATCAGTATTATGGAGAATTCACAAATTAAATAATTGAAAAGGAAATAAAAAAATTAACTTATTACGAAATGGGTTGTGATACGTCTCATGAGTGGAAATTCCTTACACAACTATCTCAAACACCATTCCACATGGTTAGTCAAGTTAAAAACATAAAAACACATATTTTTTTATTAAAATTTTTGTAAATTTTTTTAAAATTTTTGACTAAAAATTAAATAAAAACAACACAACAAAAATAAAAACAAGATACTAGTCAATTATTCCCCTCCCCCAAGCCTAATTGAGACATTGTCCCCAATGTCTAAAAAGTAGAAAGGGAGTTTAGAAAATAATACCTGGTTAGCTAAAATTCTACATATAAAAGAAAATTAAAGGTTAAGATCCAGATTTATCCGACGCTTCGTACCACGATCATTATCGGACTAGTTTATCTTGGAAATGACAAGGTCAATTTGTGGTTCAAATGCTAAAATTTGGTCAATTAAATCATTGGCAGTTCTGGCAGTGAAGAGGATATATTTTACAGGTTTTGAAACGAACCCATTTCTCCGGGCATCATCAAGAAACATATAAAGAAAGTCATAAAATCCATCAACGTTAAACAGTCCAATTGGTTTCTGATGTATGTTCAAATTCGCCCAAGATAGCACTGTAAAAATTTCCTCCATTGTGCCCAAGTCACCTGGCAAAGCAATAAAAGCATCAGCACGGCTAATCATTTCAACAAGTCGTTCAGACATACCTGGAACAATGCGTTCATCTCCGTTTGATGGTCTCATAAGATTCGCCTCCGCTAAAGGTTTTGGGATGATTCCCAAAACTTGACTACCTTCTTCCTGTACAGCCCTTGAAATGTACCCTATTAGTCCAAGATTGCCACCGCCATATACTAGGTGCATATTCCTTTCATCTATGACTCTACCCAATTCCTGTGTTGCCTCAATGAATTTTGGTTTAGAACCAACACTAGTACCATAAAACACACAGATGTTTACAACTCGTCTTCTTGAAGTTTCTTCCATTTTTTTATATTTATTTCTTTCTCAAATTTGGATGTCTACAAGAGTGCAATGACGAGCTGAATTTATAGATCCTGAAAAAATGGTGAGTAATAATAGCACTAGTACCTGCCAAATGACAATATTTATAAGAAGTAACGACTTGAATGACGTCTATACGTCAGAGAAAAGCTTCCCATCCAATTTTCTTATAAATTGGCAAACAGTGTCTTTTAAAGTCAGATTCCTAAGACATAATTGTAGTCTTTCTTTTTGAAACGATGTATGTAACATGTGAATTACGTGATACACATATCCACTGGGATGCGTCTCAAGAGTCAATGATATGTCATCCAAAGACTCTTTATTCATGCCATCCCTAAAGAATTTAATTTTATCTTCGCGGTTATTAGACATCATTCCTAAAGAACGACAATGGGTATTGCATGTCATGCGTGCACATTTATAGCAAACACCTAATCTTTTAGCTCTTGTTTTTTAACATTAGTGCTTTTTTCCTAAACCAGACAGAAATGAAACAAAAGAGTCAGAGGACTCACCTGCCAATCAGACTCGTGCTTCAATTATCGAACGAATGTCATTAGGAATACCTTTGATCATAAGAAGTCTCATTCGTTCCATGCGTGCTTTGTAGACTTTCATCAGAGAAATTTGAGGGAGAGAAGGAAATTACTTGTGAAGATTTGCGAGAACATCTTCCATCTTGTCTGTGACTTTACCTACAAAAATTAAACAAACCAAAATAAAACACACCAAATCTTAATATATACACAAATTGCATGGGTTGCCTCCCTGCTAGTGATAAGTTTAACGTCGTCAGCTAGACATGATTGCCCAAACGTTAGGCTAGATCTGCAAGTGTGATACTTTCTTTCTGTCGCTCAAATGATTCTCCCCAGTAGTGTTTGACACGCTTACTTTTAACTTTGAATATTTCATTAGAGTTTGGGTCATATAACTTAACGGCTCCATATGGAAAACTTGGGTGATTAAGAATGGACCTGAACACCGTGATTTTAATTTCCCAGGGAAAAGTTTCAACCTTGATTTGTTTAACAATATTCGCTGCCCTTATTCCAGTTGTATGCGCACTATCTTCTGATCATGTCTCTTCTTGGCATTTTCTTTGTACAATTTGGCATTCTAAAAAGCCTGTATGTGAAATTCCTCTAATTCGTTGAGTTGGTGGAGTCGTTTCTCTCATATTGCTTGTATTTCAAGATTTAACTTCTTCGGTGCGTAATAAGCTTTATGTTCAAGCTTCACAAGCAGATAAAATGCTTTAAGTTTGTCAGTGGAACTTTGCATTTCATCTAAGTTCTAGATGATACCATCTTTCACATCAAGTCTGAAACATTCCTCATTCTTTTCATCATCCGGGAAATTCATGGCTTTGAAAACATTGAATGTTACTTCTTGGTCATGTACCCTCATGGTTAGTTTACCTTTTTGTACATCAATAATGGTTCGACCTGTAGCAAGAATGGTCTCCCGAGGATGATGGGCACGTCTTCGTCTTCCTCCATGTCAAGGATAATAAAATCTGCTGGGAAAATGAATTTGTCGACTTTGACAAGTACATCTTCAACTATACCTCTCGAAAATGTGAGCATTCTATCAGCAAGTTGCAAAAAGATTAAGGTGGGCTTTGCTTCTCCAATCTGTAGTTTCCGGTAAATGGACAAAGGCATCAAGTTAATAATAGCACCTAAATCACACAAAGCCTTACCAAAGTTATGTTCTCCTATAGTTCAAGGGATGGTGAAACCGCCAGGATCTTTCAACTTTGGGGGAAGCTTCTCTGAATGATGGCGCTACATTCTTCTGTCAATGCTACTGTCTCGTAATCTCCCAATCTTCTTTTTCGTGACAAAATGTCTTTCATGAATTTCATATAGCTGGGCATTTGTTCCAATGCTCTGCAAATGGAATGTTGATATGTAGCTTTTTGAAGATCTCCAAGAATTGAGCAAACTGCTTGTCCAGTTTGTTTTTCTGGAGACACTGTGGAAAAGGTGGAGGTGGAGGTGGAGTGAATCTTTCTTGACCTTTTTCTTTTGCCTATTTTTCCTTCATTTGTGGATCTGCTTCGCTGCTTTCTTTTGGAATATCCTAAGCAGTTGCCTTGACTCTAACATCTTTGTTGATTTCAACACTACTTTTCAAAGTGATGGCATGACATTGCTCATTCACTATGTTCCTTGGATTTGGTTCTGTGTTGCTAGGAAGGGTACCTTGCGGTCTGTAACTTTGAGCATTGGCCAGTTGTCCCATTTGATTTTCCAGTGTTTTCAAAGATACTGCATGGCTTTGAATTAATGCTGCTTGGGATTGAAACATAGCATCATATTTGGCTTCTTGCTCTTTGAACATCTCTGCAATTAGATCTTTTAATCCTAGTTCTTTTCATACTCATGGCCTTTGTTTTGCTGTTGGAATCCATGTGGTGGATTGTTCATTTGCCTTGAATCGTTGCTCCATGCGAAATTGGGATGATTCCTCCACCATGAGTTGTAAGTGTTGGAATACGGATTGTTTCCCTGTATGTTGAAATTACTGACATAGTTCACTGTCTCATTATGTTGATTGTAAGATTCGGACTTTGGTGCTCCTTCTATGGTGAACTTGTAAATCCAGTATTAACCTTGATGCTAAGAGTTTCCATGAGTTTGCACATCTGATCCAGCTTGGCATTCAATGTTGTGTTGGCTCCAACTTCATAAATTCCTGCTATTCGTTGGATCATGCTCCTTTCTATTGGCCATAAAGAATTATTGTTGGCCATTTCTTCAATTAAGTCTCAGGCTTGATCTTCTCATTTTGCCATTAAAGCTTCTCCAGCAGCATCATCTATTGTGGTTCGCAGGCTTGATCTTCTCAAGGAATATGGAAAAACATGCAGTCTTATTGCTTCTTCTGCCGCTTGGTTGTAATTGAATGTGACGCAAAATTCCAGGAAGTTGCTGATGTGGACATTAGGATCTTCAGTTGCATCCCCCCAAATTGAACTGACTGCTGTATCATTTGAATGCATGTTTTGATGTTACACGCATTTGCTGGTAAGGGAGGAAGTACAATGCATGAAATGAAGCCATCAACAACCGGAATAGTTATGTCTCGAATGGTAATTGGTGGTGCAACCTCCAAAAGTTTAGGTTCTTGATTGTTCATGTTGATAAGTGCTTATTGATCTTCTCGTCTATCCCTTCTCAACTGTCTGGTAGTTCTTTCAATCTCTGGGTCAAGCAGAGGATTTCAATGCTTCTGGTTCTTCTCATTGGTGTTTGAGAACCTGAAACACAAGAGAACAAAAATAATAAGTAAAAACAAACTAGACACAAGTAAGGTATCTAACCCCAAAATTAATAGTAAAAGATAAATAAGTCCCCGGTAATGATGCTGAACGGCGTAATCACATGCGTATAACGCAAGCGCACGTATTGTTCAAGTAGTATAAAATGTATCGATCCCACGAGGACTTAATACCTAGCTATTAATTTTATGAGGCCAAATGATTACTAGTATCTAACAGATTGATTGATTGACTGGGTGGTGACTTTAAACTTAAAACAAGTAAATAAAATTGTGAAAAGTAGGTTGAGGAAAATTCAAATTTATAAAACTATCCAGGGTTGTGAATTCTTCCAATATCTTTTAAAAGATGAAGTGGTTATTTCACGTTTGTGCAATATATTGGTTTATTAACCTGAACACGAAAAATATGTAAAAGCCTATTCCGATGGTCAGATACAAATACTCAGTGTAACCCAATTAATCATATTCCTATGTCAACCAAGTTACCTGAATTCATTAAGATTAAGTTCCAATTATGGTTACCCCCGCCCGGCAGGTATATTCCTATCTTGTAAGGAAATCTATTAAAGGGTTATCTATCCTCAAGGAAGATCATTGGTTATTAAGTCTAAGATCTTAAACCTAAAACCTCTCTTCCAAGTTCATTTTAAGTTTACAAGTTCAATCTTATTAATGGCCAATTAACAAGAAGCATTAAGACTAAGGCTCAATAAATAAACCTTTACATTACCCAAACCGTAAAACAACCCCTTATTAACCAGTGATATTGGAATTCATCACAACCCCAGATAACGGGCTTAGCTACGACATATATCTAAGGCTAATTAAAGCTTAAATAAAATAAAAGACATAAAGTAAATACTGGAAATTAAATAAAGTAAATGCTGGAAATAAAAAAAATATAAAAGTACAACAAAAGAAAATATTGGGGTTAGAGGATCCACTTTTATTATTTCAAAATTAGAAATCTCTTTTATTCTCAATGTTTGCCAATTAATTAACCAGACCATAAATGTGGTAATTTCATTTGTCTCAATTAAATCCAACCGACCATATAGGCGGTAACAAGGTTATTACCTAAACCGACCATATAGGCGGAAACTACATCTGAAATGAAAAACCGACCATATAGGCGGTAAATAAGGTTGTCACCTAAACCGGCCATATAGGCGGTAACTAATTAATCCAAATTTTAATTAAAATAAGGGAGATTAATCTAATTCATTATATTAAAAGTCTTACCTTTTCACCATATCAGAATGAGGTTACCTGCTCATGCATTAAAAGAAAACACACAAAATTTTATTAAATAAATAAAAAGAAAATACAAGAAAACTTAAATAATATACAAGACACTTTCCTTTAGATTTTCATGGAGAAACTCCTCCAAAGAAAGCATGAAAAAATTACAAAGTTAAGCTTAGTATTTATAGGAAAATCTAAAGGCTTCCACCAATTTCTCCACCAATTGCTCCACCAATAGCTCCACCAAACATGGCATCAAACATGACACCAAACATGGCACCAAACATGGCACCAAGCATGGAAGCATGTTTGGTGGAAGTTTGACAATTTTTATTCTTTGCCAGATGTTTCTCCAATCTCGAGCCTCGATAAGTGATCTGCCACTTGGTTTTCTGTCCCTTTCCTATCTCTAATCTCCACATCAAATTCTTATAGAAGAAGTATCCAATGGATCAATCTGGGTTTGGCATCTTTCTTCGCGATCAGGTATTTGATTGCTGAATGATCTGTGTAGACCACCACTTTAGGACCCAGCAGATAGGAGCGGAATTTGTCAAAAGCAAACACAACTGCGAGTAACTCCTTTTCAGTGGTTCTGTAGTTGATTTGAGCTTCATTCAGAGTTCTGTTGGAGTAGTAAATGGTGTGGAAAACGTTTGCTTTGCGTTGTCCCAAAACTGCACCTACAGCAAAATCACTAGCATCGCACATCACTTCAAATTGAAGGGTCCAGTCTGGTGCTATAATGATGGAAGCAGAAACAAGCTTCTGTTTAAGGATCTCAAAAGCTTCCTGGCATTCTTTGGTGAAGTTGAAAGGCACATCTTTCTCCGGAAGATTGCACAGAGGTTTAACAATCTTGGAAAAGTCTTTGATAAATCTCCTGTAAAAACCTGCATGTCCAAGAAAGCTCCGAATCCATTTTACAGATGTTGGTGGAGGTAATTTTTCAATTGTTTAGATCCTTGCTTTGTCTACCTCGATTCCCTTTTGTGAGATCCGATGTCCAAGAACAATGCCTTCCTGCACCATTAGTGGCATTTCTCCCAGTTGAGTACCAGGTTAGTATCTTCGCATCTTTGTAACACATGTTCCAGATTTTGCAAGCAGTGGTCAAAAGAATCTCCAAACACAGAGAAGTCATCCATGAAAACCTCCATACTCTGCTCCAGCATGTCTGAGAAGATAGCCATCATGCAACGCTGAAATGTGGCAGGAGCATTACATAATCCAAATGGCATCTGTAGAAAGAAAAATTTCCATAGAGACATGTAAATGTGGTTTTCTCCTAGTCTTCTGGGGCGATGGCAATCTGATTGTACCTTAAGTATCCATCCAGAAAGCAATATAACTCATGTCCCGCTAATCTGTCCAGCATCTGGTCAATGAATGGCAGCGGAAAATGGTTCTTCCTTGTTACTTTGTTCAGCTTCCGGTAGTCCATGCATACTCTCCATCCAGTCACTGTTCTTGTTGGAATCAGCTCGTTCTTTTCATTTGTGACTACAATAATTCCTCCTTTCTTTGGTACACACTGTATAGGACTCACCCAGGTGCTATCTGAGATGGGGTAAATGATGCCAGCATCAGCCCATTTGATGATTTCTTTCTTCACGACCTCCTTCATGATTGGATTGAGTCTGCATTGATGCTCCATTGTGGGTTTGTACTCATCATTCATCAGAATCTTGTGCCTGCAAAATGATGGACTAATGGCTCGAATGTCTGCTATAGTCCAGCCAATGGCTTTCTTGTGTTCTCGTAATACACTCATCAACTTTTCTTCCTGCTCCAATGTTAGCGAAGAAGAAATAATCACAGGTAATTCAGAAGAGTTTCCAAGAAATGCATACCTGAGATGGCTCGGCAGTAACTTCAGATCCAGCTGTGGTGGTTCTTCAATCGAAGGCTTGATTCGATCTTTCTTTGGAAATTCCAGACTTTCCACTAGTGGTGTCGATTTGAATCAGAATGGCTTGTCAAGATAGTTGATACATTTTAGAATTTCAGCATCTAGCTTGCTGTCAGTCATGTTGGTGATGCAAGCTTCAAGTGTATATGTGGGATTTGGCTCAGTATCCTGAACGATACTATCAACAACATCAATTCTGAAACATTCTTCTTCATTTTTCATCATTAGGGAATTTCATGGCTTTGAAAACATTGAAGGTAACTTCTTGGTCCTGAACTTTCATTGTTAGTTCTCCTTTTTGTACATCAATCACAGTTCATCGTGTAGCCAAAGATGGTCTCCCAAGGATGATAGGTACATCTTTGTCTTCTTCCATGTCAAGGATAATGAAATCTGCTGAGAGAATGAGTTTATCGAGTTTGACCAGCACATCTTCAACGACTCATCTCGGAAATGCGAGCGTTCGATCAGCAAGTTACAGAGAGACTGAGGTAGGCATTGCTTCTCCAATTTGCAGTTTCCTGTAAATAGAAAAAGGCATTAAATTAACACTTGCACCCAAATCACATAGCCTTACCGATATAATGTTCTCCAAAGGTGCATGGTACATTAAAACTACCAGGATCTTTCAACTTCGGAGGAAGTTTCCTCTGAATGATGGCACTGCATTCTTCTGTTAATTCTATTGTCTCGTAGTCTCCCAATCTTCGTTTTCATGAAAGAATATTTTTCATGAATTTGACATAGCTGGGAATTTCTTCCAAGGCTTCTGTAAATGGAATGTTGATATGCAGCTTTTTGAAAACCTCCAAGAAACGAGCAAACTGCTTGTCCAGTTTGTTTTTCTGAAGACGTTGTGGAAAAGGTGGAGGTGGAGTGATTTGATCTTTTCCCTTTGCTTCTTTTTCCTCCATCTGTTGCTCTTCTTCTTTTGGAACTTCTTCAATGGATGTTTTGATTCCAACATCTTTGTTGATTTCGTACCGCTTTTCAAAGTAATGGCTTGACATTTTTCCTTCCCTCGGTTCCTTGGATTTGGTTCTGTGTTGCTGGGAAGATTCCCTGGCGGTCTGTAACTCTGAGCATTGGCCAGTTGTCCAATTTTATTCTCCAGTGCTTTAATGGAAGCATATTGGCTTTGATTGAATGTTGTTTGGGCTTGAAACATAACATCGTATTTTGATTATTGCTTTTTGAACATCTCTGCAAACCATTCTTTCATTTCTGGTTCTTTTTCATACTTATGGCCTTTGTTCTGCTGTTGAAATCCAGGTGGTGGATTATTTTTTTGCCCTGAATTGTTGCTCCATGAAAAATTGGGATGATTCCTCCACCCTGGGTTGTAGGTGTTGGAATATGGATTGTTCCACTGTCTGTTGAAATTGTTGACATAGTTCACCGTCTCTTCTTGTGTGAACTGGTTCTGGTGCTCCTCCATATGGTGAACTTGTGGATCCGACGATGTTTACAACTTACGTGCTAAGTATTTTCAGACATTTGCATATCTGATCCAGCCTGGTATTCACTATTGTGTTGGCTCCAACTTCATAAATTCCTATAATTTTTGAATCATGCTCCTATCTGTTGGCCACAACGAATTGTTGTTAGCCATTTCTTCGATTAAGTCTCATGCTTGATCTTCTCCTTTCGCCATCAAAGCTTCTCCAGCAGCAGCATCAATTGTGGTTCTCATCAATCCAAAAAGTCCATTATAGAAGGTTTGGACTTGTAGCCATTTTGCAATCTCATGGTGAGGGCATTTTCCGAGCAAATCCTTATACCTTTCCTAAGCTTCGTAGAGAGATTCCGAGTCATGTTGCACAAAGGATATGATGTCATTCCTCAACTTTGTTGTTCTAGCTGGTGGAAAATATTTTACAAGGAATTTGGTGGCTAAAGTGTTCCAAGTTGTGATGGAACCTGCTGGTAGTGAATGTAACCAAAGGAATATGGAAAAACCCCAGTCTCATTGCTTCTACAGCTCCTCGGTTGTAATTGAAAGTGCCGCAAACTTCCAGGAAGTTACTGATGTGGGCATTAGGAACTTCAATTGCATTCCCCCCAAACTGAACTGACTGCTGAATCGTCTGAATGCATGTTTTGATGTCACACGCATTTGCTGGTAAGGGAGGAAGTACAATACATGAAATGAAGTCGTCAACCACCGGAATGGTTCTGTCTCGAATGGGAATTGGTGGTGAAACTTCCAAAGGTTCAGGTTCCATGTGTTGGACAATTATGACCTATAGCGTCACTATTTGTACAGATCATGGTGTTGTTGTACAAATTAACTATTTTACAAAGGAGATTGCACTCTTATCATTTGTGATTAGATCACCAAGATGTATAAATGATAGGAGGTCCCTATTATTTTTTCCTGGATTGAGAATGATATGAGACAGTATCAATCCACGAAGGATAAATCATTAAATATCTCTAGTCAGAGTATTACCGAGATTGGACATCGATAAATACGTAAAAGACTAGTATTACACTTGTGCGCGTTGTGAGGGCACAAACGACATAGTTCTCATATATTTGGTTATAGGATACTCATGCAAGGGTAATAGGAGGTTGTTTTTTACCGATGGTACGGGAAACAGCTTCGCTCTGGATAGACCCCCTCGGAATTCCATTGGTAGTAGGACTATGTGTCTATGGAAGTCCGAAATCAGGGTAGGTGTATTTGGTGTTAACCTGAGACTTGCACCGCTAATACTTGTGACAATCAATATACTTTGGTTTTGGTCGTCCAGGGCTTTAACTGGTTTCTTTGTACACCTCTTCTGGGTATATCGAGAATCGTAGTGTGTTGGGTGTGATGTCAAGATGAAAGTGTCACTCCAGTCATATGAAGATGATGATCGCGTAGGGATACATAACTGGTTCTCTAAAAAGGTTGCAACCGTCGGGAAAATATGACTTGGTCATGATTGTCCGATATTAAAGAGACTAGTTGCTCGTCATCCGATATATGCTTCGTACGGGGCAGACACTGTACCAGCCCCAGGCCTTGCATGTGATCATCCGATATTGGATTGAAATACACAATACTACGTATACTACGCCTGATATAGATTATTTATTCCTGTAAGGATATTTCTGAAGAATTGGGTAGGCATAGCGCTTTGCTAGAATCCAACCTTGTCTTGTAAATTGGTATAGACGTAGTACTTGGTACTTACGTGTTCGGATAGTCCGACGATCGAATTTACTACCAATATATCCGGGGATCTCATGGGTCGCTTCCCGAAGATTCACCGATGACGTATGACTCGCACTTTTAATAATCTGGGATTAATTAATGATGAGAGAGAAAATTAATCTGGGATTAATTGCGGAGATATTTTATCTGGGATAAAATATCATTTAAAGAGAGATAACGATTAATTTGGAATTAATCGATAAAATTATATATTCGATATATTATACGAAATTGGATTTCGACGTGGAATTAAAATTAGATTTTAATTCTGGTGAACGAATTAATTTGGAATTAATTCGTTAGCGACGTGAATAGTGACTTCGCTAGGCGTAATCATTTAATTGCGTCGCAACAGAAAATTCGTTAATTTGGAATTAGCGAACCCGAGCCCGGGATTATTTACGAGCTCATTCGCATTTCGAATTCGAGTGCGACACGCAAGTCAAATCAAGCGTCAAATCATTAGTCGCATCAAGCGTCAAATCATTAGTCACTTCAAGCGTCAAATCACTTGTCACTTTGAGTGATGTGACTTGACAACTTGATTGACTTGATGTAAGTTGATGTTTGAGTGTTTGACACTCAAGTGTGATGGTTGATGTGAGTTGTTGGATTAATTAAAAGCTATTTACCTTTATTTGATTTTGGTATTTGACTTTTAATAAGTATTGTATTAGATACACAATTGAAACAACAACCCACATATCTCTCTCTTTTCATTTTACTTCTTCTCTCTCTCGCCCAACAAGGGCATTTCTTCACTGGTTCTATTTTCCCGTGAGCCAAGGAGAAAATGGGAAGCAAAAGTCGAGTTTTTTTGGCAAAATCGGGAGTGTTAGCACACTACGAAGTCATGCAAAGGTGATAGGGAAGTCCACCCATGAGCCGGGAATCATTTGATGAAGCTTGGAGCTTGGATTCTTGAAGATTGAAGCCGAATGGGGACTGCTTGTGCAGCTCACTGCCGAATGTAGTAAAGAGGAGGCAGAAAATTTTGTTGCCTCGCGCGTCGCTCAACAGATCGATGTGAGTATTCCGCAACTCCCTCGTTGTATTTGCACTTATTTTCAATGCTTGAAATGATCTTGGGATGCTTAGTTTTTTCCAACAATGGTATCAAGAGCAAGGTTAAGCATGGAAATATTTTAGGGCTTAAAATTGGGTAAATTGATTTTGAGCATGAATTAATGAAATTGGATGATTTAGTATGCTTAATTGATGTTGAATTGAAGACTGATTGGATCAATTTCAAGAAATTGTGTTTGGAACATTTTTCCCCAAAATATTAGGCTTGGCCGAAAATATGATGCCCTATTTGTCTTGGAATTTTTTGATTTTGGTTCATTGGATGAGTTGGAATCATTCGGGAATGTTGATTTAATGTCGATTGTGGATTTAATTGGATTGAAACCGAATTGGACGAAAATTACCCAAATTACAGAGAATGATAAAGCATGTAATTGGGTTTGATTTTGGACATGATTTAATGATGATGAGCATGATTAATTAGGCTAATTTTGTGTTTTGGAAATATTGATTTGGGTGATTAATTATGTTATACACTTTAGGTAATTAAATTGTGAAATTAGATTTTGTAATTTAATTATGTTGGGCCTAATTTTGGAAATTGGACTTTTAAAGTTGTAATTGGGCTTATTGGGCTTGGTTGTACTAAGTTGGGTTTAGGCTAAATTGGTTGGATCCAATTGGGCCCAAAACCGCTTCCATAAAGCCCAAATGCGACTAATAGACCTTTAAAGTTTAATTGGGCCTAATGGGCCTAAATTGACTTCTAGGCTTATGGGGTAACTCTTTGATTGGACTTTGGTTATTGGTTTGACCCGAGTTGACCAAAAGTCCACGCCATGAAGAAATTAATTAAAAGCCCATTGGACTTGAATTAAATAAACGTTGGACGTTAATCGGGCTTTGAGACCCGTAACGATTAAATTTGGAATTTAAATCGTAAATGTTTATTAAATAAAGTGTAGTATTTAATTTGGAATTAAATAAGCGAATTAGTATTAAATACAAATTGAATTGGATTTAATTTTGTAGTTTAATTTAATTCGAGAATTCGTACTTTGAGTACTTATTCACAAAACTAGTTTGACTCGAGCAAAATCAAATCGTTGTTTGAACATTGGATGGTCATTAATGATCAGATTAATTAATTTGATTAGATTGATTGATAACATGCTTGTGTGAATACATGGTTGCGATGCATGAATAATGTATATCGGATGAATATTAGATGGGTGGGGCAATTTTAGAAATTATTGTCATAAATTTGGAATTTATTAATTGGACCTGCGTGTCCAGCCTTATTACCTCCTTATTCTTTGTATTCTCTTCTCACCTATTCCCCTCAATGTAAATGAGGTTTCTTTAGAAGTGTAGTGTAACGGGTAGAAGTAATACATGTGCTAGCGGGAGAGAGAAATGGAGAGATTTGATCTAGGATCAATGTGTAAAGTATCCATCCGCATATCATTATTATTTATTTATACGCGCTTTATTATGTGTTTAGAATGCATGTTTAAGGGTGTATGATGATGAGACCTTAACAAAGATAATAAATTGGTTGCCAATTTGCACTCGAAAAACCCTCGCAAGATATTAAGCGTTTTTCCTTCCATTGAGTGATTCTTACTCAAGATCCAAGACTGGCATTGGCTTGTTGGCCTTTGTCCGTCGAGAATGTGTTTGAATCACGAAGGCTTTGTTCCATATCAGTGTCTTGTCCAAGTTGTGGTTTGTTGGCCAAAGTCAAGACCACTTCTGGTCCATCGACATTGATTACGAAGCTTTCCATGGTCAATGGGTCACGCTTAACTGGGATCACTAAGTTTGTTGTGCCAAAGCCAAGGCTTAGTTGATTCAGAGGAAAAAGGTTAGGTAATATATTGGATATATTGGCATATACAAGATATATGTTTCGGACTTAGATGTCCCCCTATTGGATCTAGGAATTGGATTGGATCCAATTGATCTTAGAGATCTACCTAGTTAATTATCATACAATTTGTTGGCCAAAGTCAAGATTGTGTGATATTTAACGGGATCCTAGCCCGCTAGGAAACACGGTTTCCTGAGTACTCGACAGAGGGTTAGAGGCTCGCCGAAAAATAGTGGGAGGCAAGAATTGAATTTGCAATATTCGTTTAATTACTTGCCATACGCGCTCAAACAAATATCATTCGTCAATTATATTAAATGTTAGTTGGACTAATATTTAAATGTTGTTTTAATAAATAGTTGGACTATATTCAAACTATTCATTTATAGTTGATTTTATAATTGGATTATAGTAATCAATATAATTGATTTTAATCTATTAATTATAGTTGATTAAATAGTTGGACTATAGTAATCATTATAATAAATAGTACATAAATCGTTGATTAAATAGTTAGACTATTAGAATCAAGATATAATTGAAAGATTGACATTTAAAACATAATCCTAGGGAAAATGTATTTAAATGGTTTAATTTTCAAATTGGGAATAACTTTCAGGATGGTCCTGGAAACTAATAAGTTACTTTATTTGATAAAATAACATTTTAGGCCTAAGCCTGGAGTTAAGCAAACAGTAGAGCATGATCTTTGGAAGATTCATGTGATGATAACTTTAGTGCTTAATCCATTAAGCTTGTCGTAGTAGACTCCTTAATTTCTGAATCAGAACTAAGGATTAGATCCTTAAAGTATGATAAAGAAATTGAAGGATCTTCATAAATCTATCTTTAGATTTTAGAAGTACTAAATTGCAATAGTGAACTCTTGGAGAGTTAATGACTATACTCAATGAGACAAAGTCAAAATTTGCAATAGGCAAGTAGCGCAAGGCGCACCTTATTTCGATATTCTAGAAACCCGAGGCTTGACCAAAGGCTTCTAGAAAGTGGAAAAGGGCAAAGGCAAAATCATTATAATCTTATGGGAAGATAAATGACATATCCCAAAATGTCTGCCTAAATTGTGGCAAACGGGAACGCGGAAGCGTGAATGCCGTTTGGACAAAGAAGACATGAAGGAATTGAAGAACGGGCAAGGCTCTGACTTCAAATATGTTTGTCATAATTATGTTCATTACTAGTATTGAAATTGGATTTTAAATACTTAGTGTGGTACATAAATATGTGCTGATGTTCGAAATCTGTTATGAGCAGGATACTGACATCAATTGAGATTAATCTGCTAATTGGAAACGGGACGACTGTCGCTGTTTTAATCGTAGATACCTAAGCTTAGGAACAACCTTCGGGTGTGTACTTAAATTAGGAAACTGTTATAATGTAACTAGTTTGACTAGAAACATTATCTCTATATCAGTGTTTAACCCAATGTGGGTTTACCTTTATATTCTAGTGTTGGAGTTTTCTAAGGTCCCAATGATCAATAAACAAGCATGAAACAAGAGCGAATACAACGAAGGAGTTGCGGAATACTCACATCGAGCGGTTGAGTGACGCGGGAGGCAACAAAAATCTCATTTTCTGCCCCTTGAAGGTCACGGCAGTGGCAGTTCTGGTTCCCTACATTTTCGGCTTCATCTTCAAGAATCCAAGCTCCAAGCTTCGTCAAATGATTCCCGGTTCATGGGTGGACTTCCATATCACCTTCGCATGTCTCTCGGAGTGCTAGCTCTCTTGATTTTTGCCACAAAAATCAAAACTGCCCTCCATGGGCGTGAGAGAGAAGTGGAGAAGAGAGAAGAGAGAGTTGAAAAAGTGTAAAGGGTTAATTGATTTCTAAAATCAATTCAACATATACTAAAACAAATAATAATAATATATGTCACTCAAGCTTTCAAAAGCTTTTCAACAACTCCCATCAAGTCACATCTATCAATCAAGTTGTCAAGTCACATCACTCAAAGTGACAAGTGATTTGACGCTTGATGCGACTAATGATTTGACGCTTGATTTGACTTGTGTGCCGCACTCGAATTCGAAATGCGAATGCGCTCGCAAATAATCCCGGGCTCGGGTTCGCTAATTCCAAATTAACAAATTTTCCGTTGCGACGTAATTAAATGATTACACCTAGCGAAGTCACTATTCACGTCGCTAACGAATTAATTCTAAATTAATTCATTCGCCCGAATTAAAATCTAATTTCAATTCCGGGTCGAAATCCAATTTCGTTTAATATATCGAATATATTAATTAATCGATTAATTCCAAATTAATCGTTATCTCTCTTTAATTGATATTTTATCCCAGATAAAATATCTCCGCTATTAATCCCAGATTAATTTTCTCTCTCATCTTATTAATCCCAGATTAATTAAAAGTGCGAGTCATACGTCATCGGTGAATCTTCGGGAAGCGACCCATGAGATCCCCGGATATGTTGGTAGTAAATCGGGTCGTCGGACTATCCAAATACGTAAGTACCTCGTACTACGTTTATAC
The DNA here is from genome assembly GCA_019454045.1 of Zanthoxylum bungeanum. Lineage (NCBI taxonomy): Eukaryota > Viridiplantae > Streptophyta > Magnoliopsida > Sapindales > Rutaceae > Zanthoxylum > Zanthoxylum bungeanum. The sequence goes on from SKCR01047794.1 coordinate 17,275, forward strand.
CGATTTACAAGATAAGGTTGACTTCTAGCAAAGCGCCATGCCTACCCAATTCTCCAGAAATATCCTTACAGGAATAAAGGATCTATATCAGGCGTAGTATATGTAGTATTGCGTATTTCGATCAAGTATCGGATGATCACATGCAAGGCCTGGGGCTGGTACAGTGTCTGCTCCGTACGAAGCATATATCAGATTACGAGCAACTAGTCTCTTTATTATCGGATAATCATGACCAAGTCATATTATCCCGACGATTGCAACCTTTTTAGAGAACCAGTTCTGTATCCCTACGCGATCATCAACTCCATATGACTAGAGTGACACTTCCATCTTGACATCACACCCAACACACTACGATTCTCGATATACCCAGAAGAGGTGTACACAGAAACCGGTTAAAGCCCTGGACGACCAAAACCAAAGTATATTGATTGTCGTAAGTATTAGCGGTGCAAGTCATAAGTTAAGACCAAATACACCTACCCTGATTTCGGACTTCCATAGACACATAGTCATACTACCAATGGAATTCCGAGGGGGTCTTATCCAGAGCGGAGTTGTTTCCCGTACCATCGGTAAAATACAACCTCCTATTACAATTGCATGAGTATCCTATACCCAAATATATGAGAACTACGCCGTTGTGCCCTCACAACGCGCACAAGTGTAATACTAGTCTTTTACGTATTTATCGATGTCCAATCTCGATAATACTCTGACTAGGGATGTTTAATGATTTATCATTCGTGGATTGATACTGTCTCATATCATTCTCAATCCAGGAACAAATCATAAGGACCTCCTATGATTTATACATCTAGGTGATCTAATCACAAATGATAAGAGAGTAATCTCCTTTGTCACATAGTTAATTTGTACAACAACACCATGATCTGTACAAATAGTGACGCTATGGGTCATAATTGTCTAACAATCTCCCACTTGGCCTATAGCCAGTCACTCGAGTGTCTTACACCCGAACTATGTACGATTGGCTCAAACTGCTGAGAAAATGCTTTTGTCAGCGGATTTGCATGATTATCATCTGATGCGATTTATTCGATCATCACATCGCCACGATGTATGATCCGAACGAATCAGATGAATATCGAAATATGTATCTGGATCATTGATGAGACCATTAATTCTTTAGCCTGTGCTGACGCCTAGCTCAGCTGCTAACAGAACTATATCTAATCTAATTAGATTTTGTATCGACCCAGAAGGCTTCTATTGCTGCCTCAGCTGCAGCAATAACCCGCATTTGTTGTTTATTCGGTAATAGTATCTTGCTTGGAAGATTTTCAGCTCACTGTACCGTTATTCAAACTGTATAGTACCGTTGTTACGACTTGTAGTCGTTTAATCGGTTAGGAAACATGCTGTAGTGAACCCAGTCACTTCAAGTTATCATTCTCCATAGATTAAGACAACATCCTTAGTTCTCTAAGAAACTAACGGATGTTCTTACTTTCAATCCAGTTAGGGGTGAGCATCGGTTCCGGTTCTACCCGGAACCGGTTGGAACCGGACCGATTTTCGGGTTTGGAACCGGAACCGGTTGTAATCAGGTAGGTTCCGGTTCCAAATATGAAGGAACCAATTTTATCTGGGTAGGTTCCGGTTCCAAAATGGTCGGAACCGGAACCGGACCATGGAACCGGTTTATATGAACATAAATTTTAAACATTTGGTGTTCATTATGCGGAACCGATTGAATATATGCTTCAATACATAATTATGGCTGAATGTCTATGGATTTTAGTATCTCTGAGTAAAATTCTGTTTCAGTGGCATTTGCTGATAAGAGTGTCTGATTAAACATCTGGTGATGGACAATTAGAAGTTTGATTTTGTTTTTGTATTGGGTTTGAATGCTTGAGTAACCTTGTGATTTAATGCAAAAGAGTGATATAGAGTCGCTATAAAGTGGGTACATATACCAATGTTAATTGTCAAATATTGTATTTTATGGTCAATTTGTTTTTCTCTGTGCTGTTATTATTGATTGATGACTATATTTTATTCCTATACTCGTTGAAATATTATGGAGTATGGAAAGTATGCAAAAGAGACTGTACTTGCTTGCTAATTAGACGGCAATATACTTTCGTGGCTTTATCATGTTTGTGAAAATTTGGCTTAGAAGTATTTCGTTTGATCAGATTTTAAACATAGTGGGCTATTGCATAACCTTTCGTTCTTGAGCTTCCGCACTCTGATTTGATCCCTGTTTTTTTCCTACGGACTCGTATCGGAATGTAGTTTTCATTAAAATAGGGTAATTCGGAACTGGATTGGAACCGAATAATAGGGTACCATGTTTAATTGGGTAGGTTCCGGTTCCACTTAGTGCGGAACCGAATTTTTCCGGGTAGGTTCCGGTTCTATGCGGAACCGGAACCGAAACCGATTTTGCTCACCCCTAAATCCAGTGACTATCACATGGATTGACCCGATTGTGACTCCATATGCTCAAAGTGTATGAGACACCAGGTCATGTACATTTTTCAATGTACGATTTCTCGGAGAGTATCAACAACTTTTATATCTATCCCAGTAGATCTTTATTCCTATAATAAAAGTTGTTTCTCACAAGAATTCTATAGAGATTTTTTCTCGAAAGCCAAGCTTTCACCGATAGTTTTATGGGAATATCATTTCCAAGAAATGACATATTATCATTATTCATAGGACATTTTATTGTCAGTGCGCTCTCACTAACCTCTTATATACACAAGAATCATTTCGGTTTGAATTAAATCATAAACAATTATGATTACATCAAAACGATAATTCCAAGAACCTATGCTTGCTATAATCCAATCATGGATCGAATAACCCGCAAACCTTGTTTGCTAGTTTTGGTACGAAAAAACCGTCAGGATGTTGTAAACATCCTCCAAAAGGTTTCCTTTTCAGGAAAGCGATTTTCCCGTTCACCTGACATATTTCATAAATGAAACATGCAGCTTTAGCAAGCATTATCCAAATGGATTTACCGTGGCAACAGGTAAAAGGTTGAATCGTAATCAACACAATGTTGATAACGATACCTTTCCGCTACAACCCTAGCTCAGTATGTTGGTATGTTGCCTTCCATGTATGTTTTCCTTGAAGACTTATAGTACCAATAGGCACAATGCCTTGCGGTACATCAACTAGTATCCAAACTTGTTGATATACATGGAATCCATTTCGGATATCATGACACTTTGCCATAATAGGGTGTCGATACCTTGTATCACTTCCTCATACGTAGTAAGTTGGTATACCTCAATAAGATAGACATCTTTATGAGGTGAGATCAGAAACCCATACCCCAGGTCATTTTCTGACTCTCTCCGACATACGCGGTTCTTGTGTATTTGAAGATTATGGTATAGTTTCATCCTAGATGAACTATTTGTGTTCCATTAAGATTCGGTGCCTGGAACAATATTACTTCGATTTTCATCGAGTTTTTACTATCTTCCCACTTACCACTGCATATCGGTATTCCTCTTAGGAAAACCACATGGCGAGCAACAATCTAATTGTTCTCTTGTGAGTTGTATAAGTACTATACTTTGGTATCCCTGGGATAACCTACAATTGTCACTTATTCAATTTGGGTTTTAGTTTGGTATCATCCATACATATGCCTAGTATTCCCAAATTTTCAGGAATGAGAAACCCGGTTTCTTTCCTGTTCATATCTAATATGAAATCTGTCAAACAGATTTTTATGGAACCTTATTCAAAATAAGTTCTGCACTGTTAATGTGTATCCGTTGAAGGAAATGGTAGCTTAGAGCGACTCATGATTAACCTTATCATGTCCAAAAAATTTTGTTTATCCTGTTCGGACACACCGTCAAACTGACGTGTTCCGGGAGGAGTCCTCATTGAAAGAATACTTTACTCTTTCAAGTATACTGACCGGCGTAAATACACACGGATAACGCAAGCGTACGTATCGTTCAAGTAGTATAAAAATATCGATCCCACGAGGACTTAATTCCTATTGTTGTTATTAATTATTGAATCTATTTATTTACAGATATCTAATTGAGGGAGAAGAGAATGATTGCTTGATTGATTTGGTTGATTGTAGATTTGCTAAATAAATAAAAAGACAAAAGAAAATACTAAGGAAAATAACAAAAGACACAAAGATCTAGGGTTGTGAATCATCCTAATATCTTTTAAAAGATGAAGTGATTATTTTATGTTTGTGTAATAAATCAGTTTACTAACCTGGAACACGAAATTATGCAAAAGCCTATGTCGATGGTCAGACGCAAATACCCAGTTTAACCCAATTGAACCATATGTCTATGTCAACCAAATTATCTGGATTCATTAAGTTTAAGTTCCAATTATGGCTACCCCCGGCTGACAGGTATATGTCTATCCTGTAAGGAAATCTATTAAAGGGTTATCTATCTTCAAGGAAGATCGTGGGCTATTAAGTCTAAGGCTGAAACCTAAAATCCCTATGTCTAGTTCATTTTAGATTTACCAGATCAATCTTATTGGTGATCAAACAACAAGAAGCATTAAGCTTAAGACTTAATAAGTAAACCTTTAAATTATCCAAACTATAAAATAACCCCTTATAAACCGGTGATATTAGAATTCATCACCCCAGATAACTAACACATAACTAGGGCTAGTAAAAACTTAAAAGTAAAAGACATAAAGTAAAAATGCCGAAAAGTAAAAGACATAAAGTAAAAGCTAAAGAGTAAATAAAATAAAATGCTAAGGTAAAAAGATCAACTTTTACTATTTACTATTTAGATATCTCCCTTAATATAATATATTAACTTGTGATTATTTTTCCAACCAGCCATATAGGCGGTAACCTGATTAAGTCAAATTAAGTCCAACCAGCCATAAAGGCGGAACCAAAATAAACCTGCCATATAGGCGGTAAGAAAATTTAATTACCAACCGACCAATCTGGCGGTATCCTTGATTAGTCAGGTTTAAACCAGATTAAAATGATTTACCAACCGACCAATCTGGCGGTATCCTTTTAAGTCAATATTTTAAATAGTGAATATATTATTTTTAAGGGAGATTAATCTAAATAGTAACAATAAAAGAATTACCTTTCACCCTAGCTGGGGAAGTTATCTCCTCATGGTAAATAGTAAAAACTGGAAAAGTAAGAAAGTAAATTACTATTATTACAGAACGTAATTAAAATTATTTACAAAACTAAAAAAAAAAAAAACTAAAAGAAACTAGAGAGAGAAACTCTCTATTTACATCAAAGAGCTGAGAGAGAGTGGTACAACTGAAACTGAAACGTCGAGTTGAATTTATAGGCTCGGGTAAGGGGTGCGCATCGCGTAGCCAAGCCAGCATCACGGCGCGCGTTAATCTGTGATACGTGTTGCTTGGCTTCATGAGATCGTGACACGTGGCACTGTTATGTCGGTAGTTGACTTTTTGATGTCGGCAACATGTGATGGCGACACGTGTCCAGACGCATTTTAGTGTGATCCATTGAGATTTTGACACGTGGAAGGTGCATTTTAGCGTAGATGATGATTGTCGGCATCTTAGGATGATGACACGTGACAGACGCACGTTAGCAGATCTTCTGTGATGGTGACAAGTGGCACGGCGCACGTTAGCAAAGTCAACTTTTTAGATTCTGACACGTTGACCCGGCGCACGTTAGGAAGGACTCGGCGCACGTTAGGCGTCGCAACGCCAAGGGTTTGGGCGTCGCGACGCGCCCAAAATTACGAAAATGCCCTTTTTTCTAATTTTCACTGTTTTGGTCCAAATCACCTCATGAATGTCCTGAAACTTTATTTATCTACAAAATATTACAAAACACATCAAAATATTCACAAAATTCAAGAAATTATACAAAATATTAGGTTAAATGAGTGGGAAATAGTGATAGATTTACCACTCATCACACCCCCAAACCTAACATTTTGCTAGTCCTCGAGCAAAACATAGAATAAAATAACATAATAAAATTTAACTAAGCCACTTTCGTAGGGATCACGGTTGCATTTAGCGTATGCAACAAGCCTTTAAACCCCTAGGTGTCCCTAGTGGACGAGTTGTAGTCTCGTGATGGTTTACAGCAATGATACCCACAAACATTTTACAAAAATAAAAAGAAAGTAAAACTAATACACACAAAAGCAAAAAGACAAGCGAAAAGAGAATAAAGATGTTAGTGACTAATCAGGTGAAACTTCTACTCCAAGTTACTAGTTGTTTTGTTTCTTTCTAAATTACCGAATAGGTAAATTCTCCGATTATATTTACCATTCTCCATATACACAGCCAACAAAATATTAATCAACTCATTTTTGCCCACAACAGTCATAAGTGCAGTTGATAAGAGAGTAATATTTTTGTCTTAAAGTTTTATCAGAATTCACACCTTTTTGCAGCAATGGAATAATTTTTCGGATTTTTGTGATTTTTTTGTGATTTTTTTCTTTATTTTTTATTTATATACAATATCTTCCATTTATGTAGCGAGCGTTGGGTCGGTGGCTCCCCAACTAGTTGGCTTTAGGGCACCAGATGTTAAGACACCCCTACGGACTTAATTACTCAGACTTCAGATATATATTTTTTTTTGCAGCATCTTTGATCCATGTAGCGAGCTTTGGGCCAGTGACTCCCAAACCAGTTGGCTTTAGGGCACTAGGTGTTAAAACACCCTTACAGACTTAATAACTCTGACCTCAGATTTTTTTTTTTACTCCATTGCTTTTTGAGATGCTTCCTCCAATTAAACTAGAGCACTGAATATTACAAACTTTTCAATTTTAGCTCATGTCCGTATGTTTCCATGTATGTTGATAATACCTGTCAACTGAGCATATGAAGATCCATTTTAGTCAGTTTTATGGAGAATTCACAAATTAAATAATTCAAAAGGAAATAAAAAAAAATTAACTTGTTTAAAAAATGGTTTGAGATACGTCTCAGGAGTGGAAACTCCTTACTCAGCTATCTCTTACCAATTTCACCTTTTTAGTCAAAATAAAAACACAAAATATGCAAAATATTTTTGTAATTTTTGAAAAATTTTCAATTTTTTGTATTTTTCGAAAAATTTTGGACTAAAAATAAAAACAACACACAATTAAAAACAAGATACTAATCAACTAATTCCCTCCCCCAAACCTAAATGAGACATTGTCCCCAATGTCTTAAACAGTAGAAGAAGAGTTTAGAATATAATACCTGGTTAGCTGAAATTCTACAAAAAATTACCGATTAAGATCTATGTCCAATTTACGCTTCTTACCACAATCGCTATCTGACCAGTTCAACTTGGAAAGAATGGGGTCGATTTTTGGTTCAAAGGCTAGGATTTGGTCAATTAATTCTTCGGCCTTTATCGCAGTCAGGAAAATATCTTGTACTAATTTAGTGACGAACTCATGTCTTTTAGCTTCCGCAAGAAATACAAACAGGAAATCGAAGAAATGTTCAATGTTAAGTAACCCAATGGGCTTCCAATGAATGTTTAAGTGTGCCCATGATGCTACGGTGAACATTTCTTCAAACGTTCCAAACCCACCTGGTAATGCAATAAACGCATCTGCAGTATTGATCATTTCATGGATTTGTTCAGACATACCTGATACAATGCTTCATCTCCATTTGTTGGTCCAATTAATTGTTCGTCTGCTAAAGGTTTTGGAATGATTCCCAAAACATGACCGCCACCTTCCTGAATGGCTTTTGAAATGCTTCCCATCATTCCAAGATTGCCACCGCCATATACTACGTGCATATTTTTCTCTGATATGACTCTCCCCAATTCCTTTGCAGCCTCAATGAATTCTGGTTTATTACCAGAATTGGATCCACAGAAAACACAAATTCGCTTGACTCGCTGCTGTGAAGTTGCTTCCATTTTCTTTCTCTTATTTGGATGTATATCTGCCTGTGTCGAAGAAAGAAATGTATAGCTGAATTTATAGAACCTGAAAATGGGTGAGTAATATTAGCACTAGTACCTGCCAAATGACAATTATTAGATGAACGTTAAAATAAATCGTGAAAAATTTAAAAAGTTTAGATCTTGTTGGCGAAAATAAAGGAAATAAAAACAGAAAAGCAAATCAAAGCAATTATTAAGGCAACGGAATTATGTACGCAATACACCACTCGCTTAGTATAAATTCATTAGGATGCGTCTCAAGAATTAATTTTTTACTCAGCCATCACAAATGAATTAGCTCTCTCTTTTCTGATTGCCAAACACCATTCCTTCTGTTCTAAAAATGCTCCGTTTGTGCTTTTCCTTACAAAAATAACACACAAAATTAAAAACTCTACAACATGTATACACAAAATATGAAAATAAAAATTACAACAAATTGCATTGGTTGCCTCTCTGCTAGCGCTAAATTTTTCGTCTTCAGCCAGACGTGACTGAAATCTATCTGTCAAGGAGGTTTTAGCGTCGTTTTGGATGTCCGATTAAAGACAATTCTGTGAGCATTGCTTTTGAATGGTCTCTTCCAACGGTAAAGGGGCAAAAAGAATTTTGTCTCATTCAGTGCTCGTGCCACCTTTTTAACCTTTGTTGCTCCAGTGGTTCTTGCAAAGAAAGAAATAAAATCAGGAGGTCTCGTATGGTGCTTGACTTGGAATGGAAGTTCCATTTTGTCAAGCTTCTGGGTGATATTTTTGATTTGTACTCCCCAAAACAACGATGTTTCTCTTGAATGCTCTGGATTTTCAATTTGGTCTGACATTTGCTCCTCCATTTGCTCTGCTTCTTGCTCCACCTTTTCTTCACAGATGTATTTTAAAATTTCTGTATTCAGCTCTTCATCTGTCATCTATGAAATGCATGCTTCAAAATTATCAACCTGAGGATGAAAAGAAATGTCAGATTTTAGGTCTTCATCCTCTGATCTGGGTGAAATGATTGGCTCAGGTAGATCTTCTTCAAACATTTGTGCAATGGAATCTCCAAGATCTTCATTTTGAGGATACATAATTCCATCCTCAAGTGTTGATGCAGTTGGTACAAACAGCTCAGTTTCATCATCGTCAGATTCAGAATAATAAAAATCAAATCGAGACTTTGCTGGTTCGGGCTCCTGAACTGATACCTCTAGTTGTTGATACTGCTCGGCCTCTTCCTCTGTTAAGGTATCATTGTGGATCTCTGGGTACTCAAAGGCTTTGTTAGTTTCATCTGATAATTCTTCTTGAGGTAATTGTCTTGTTTGATCTATCAGTCTCTGAATGAATTCTGATTGTCTCTGAATACTTTCAAATTGATTCTGGCATGTTTCAAGCATTGTATCCAACTTTTCGTCTTGTTTCTTGACCCAATCTTTGAGCATGTCAATCAACTGATCTTCCTCTGATGGTTCTGATTGTTGATGAAGATCGAAGGTAGATGGTGGATAAGATGGAAAATGTGGTTCTGTGAAATGTGATGGCTCGTCATACCATGAAGGATCTTGATAACTCTGCCACCCTGGATGGTAGTTGTATTCACAATAATCTCTAGGGTGGTTACCATTACATATGTCACATCTCCCAATTTCGTTCTGTTGAGCAAATGTAGCATTGCTTGGTTCTGGCATCCAGTGATAATTGTTGGGCTGGACAACAGGCCTAAAAAAACTGGACTGTTGCTCCGAGATGTGGGGTGTATCTTCTTGTAAGGCTCGTAATGTCTCAATCTCCCAGTAGTGTTACATTTTTCAACCACTTGAAATAAAAGAAATAAATAAAAATTACAGATAAAAATAAAGAAAATTAGATACAAGTAAATTAGATAGCTTCAAAATTAATAACTGAAGAAAAATAAGTCCCCGGTAACGCGCCAAAAACTTAACCAGCGTAAACACACACGTATAACGCAAGAGCACGTATCGTTCAAGTAGCATAAAAATATCGATCCCACGAGGACTTAATTCCTACTGTTGTTATTAATTATTGAATCTATTTATTTACAGATATCTAATTGAGGGAGAAGAGAATGATTGCTTGATTGATTTGGTTGATTGTAGATTTGCTAAATAAATAAAAAGACAAAAGAAAATACTGAGGAAAATAACAAAAGACACAAAGATCTAGGGTTGTGAATCATTCTAATATCTTTTAAAAGATGAAGTGATTATTTTATGTTTGTGTAATAAATCAGTTTACTAACTGGAACACGAAATTATGCAAAAGCCTATGTCGATGGTCAGACGCAAATACCCAGTTTAACCCAATTGAACCATATGTCTATGTCAACCAAATTATCTGGATTCAATAAGTTTAAGTTCCAATTATGGCTACCCCGCATGACAGGTATATGTCTATCCTATAAGGAAATCTATTAAGGGTTATCAATCCTTAAGGAAGATCGTGAGCTATTAAGTCTAAGCTGAAACCTAAAATCCCTATGTCTAGTTCATTTTAGATTTACCAGATCAATCTTATTGGTGATCAAACAACAAGAAGCATTAAGCTTAAGACTTAATAAGTAAACCTTTAAATATCCAAACTATAAAATAACCCCTTATAAACCGGTGATATTAGAATTCATCACAACCCCAGATAATTAACATATAACTAGGGCTAGTAAAAACTTAAAAGTAAAAGACATAAAGTAAAAATGCTGAAAAGTAAAAGACATAAAGTAAAAGCTGAAGAGTAAATAAAATAAAATGCTAAGGTAAATGGATCAACTTTTACTATTTACTATTTAGATATCTCCCTTAATATAATATATTAACTTGTGATTATTTTTCCAACCAGCCATCTAGGCGGTAACCTGATTAAGTCAAATTAAGTCCAACCAGACATAAAGGCGGAACCAAAATAAACCTGCCATATAGGCGGTAAGAAAATTTAATTACCAACAGACCAATCTGGCGGTATCATTGATTAGTCAGGTTTAAACCAGATTAAAATGATTTAGTCAGATTCTGACACGTTGACCCGTCGCACGTTAGCAAGGACTCGGCGCACGTTAGGCGTCGCGACGCCAAGGGTTTGGGCGTCGCTACGCGCCCAAAATTACGAAAATGCCATTTTTCCAATTTTCACACTTTTGGTCCAAATCACCTCCTGAATGTTCTAAAACTTTATTTATCTACAAAATATCACAAAACACATCAAAATATTCACAAAATTCAAGAAAACTATACAAAATATTATGTTAAATGAGTGGGAAATAGTGATAGATTTACCACTCATCATATACTAGAAACTTATTGCTTAAGTATTTTTCATTACAGTCTTACCGCGACGGTTTATACTTTAGCCGATCTGTTTGTCTATTTCGTGTCGAAACTTAAAAAGTTTCTTATTCGTGTTTCAAAAGAAACACATAACCATAACGCGATGCCACATCCGTAAAGGTCACGAAATATTCATTATCCACCTCTAGCCTAGCTGGACATGGGCCCACTTGCTTCACTATGAACTAGGGCTAACAGATCAGTGGCATTTACACTTTTACCAAGTAAATAGTGTTTTAGGCACATTGCCCAATAAACTAGATTCATAGACTTTATTTGAATATAATCAAATCAGTCCTAGTACCCACTCTTCAAAAGTGTGGATATACGAGTCTTGTTTAATTGTGTCCCAGACAACAATGCCACAAATTAGTTTCTCTTGATCAAATTAGTTTGAGCTATTTGTTTGTCATTTTATACGTTTGAGATTTATTTATATTCAAAATATAAATGCTGTTATATCACATCAAATGTGTTTATCTCAATATCATCTTTATATAATGAAACACTTTAGTGTTCTAGAATATAAAGGTTCACTCGCAGCAGGTTAAACACTGATATAAAGATAATGTTTCTAGTCAAACTAGTTACATTATAACAGTTCCTATTTTAAGTACACAGCCGAAGGTAGTTCCTAAACTTAGGTACTTGCGGTTAAAACAACGACTTTCGTCCCGTTTTCAATTCGCAGATAAATCTCTATTGAAGTCAGTATCCTGCTCATAGCAGATTCTGAACATCAGTACATATTTATGTACCACACTAAGTATTTAAAATCCAATTTTAATACTAGTAGTAAACATAATGTTGACAAACATATTTGAAGTCAGAGCCTTGCTCGTCTTCAATTCCTTCATGTCTGCTTTGTCCAAACGGCAGTCACGCTTCCGTGATCCCGTTTGCCACATTTAGGCGGATATTTTGAGATATGTCTTTTATCTTCCTAGAAGATTATAATGATTTTGCCTTTGCCCTTTTTCACATTCTAGAAGCCTTTGGCCAAGCCTTGGGTTTCTGGAATATCGAAGTAAGGTGCGCCTTGCGCTACTTGCCTAATTGCAAACTTGACTTTTTCTCCTTGAGAATAGTCATTTAACTCTCCAAGAGTTTACTATTGCAATATTAGTACTTCTAAAATCTAAGTATAGATTTATGAAGATCCTTCAATTTCTTCATCATACTTTATGGATCTAATCCTTAGTTCTGATCAGAAATTAAGTAGTCTACTGCGACAAGCTTAATGGATTAAGCACTAAAGTTATCATTACATTAATCTTCCAAAGATTATGCTATACTATTTGCTTAACTTCGGGCTTTAGGCCTAATATGTTATTTTATCAAATAAAGTAACTCATTAGATTCCAGGACCATCCTGAAATTATTCCCAATTTTGAAAATTAAATCATTTAAATAAATTTTCCCCAGGATTATGTTTTAAATATCAATCTTTCAATTTCTATCTTGATTTTAATAGTCCACCCATTTAATCAACGATTTCGGTACTATTTATTATAATGATTACAATAGTCAAACTATTTAATCAACTATAATTTAATAGATTAAAATCAATTATATTGATTACTATAATCCAATTATAAAATCAACTATAAATGAATAGTTTGAATATAGTCTAACTATTTATTAAAAACAACAATTTAAATATTAGTCCAACTAACATTTAATTTATTTGACGAATGATATTTGTTTGAGCGCGTATGGCAAGTAATTAAACGAATATTGCATATTCAATTATTGCCTCCCACTATTTTTTTGGCGAGCCTCTAACCCTCTGTCGAGTACTCGGGAAACCATGTTTCCTAGCGGGCTAGGATCCCGTTAAATATCACACAATCTTGACTTTGGCCAACAAATTGTATGATAATTAACTAGGTAGATCTCTAAGATCAATTGGATCCAATCCAATTCCTAGATCCAGTAGGGGGACATCCAAGTCCGAAACATATATCTTCTTGTGGGACACAGAAACTGAGCGACGCTGTTCCTAGGCTCGCGGCCTAGTTTGGGAAGTACTGAATAACATGGAGTCGCCACCCGGTGTGAACCGGGACAAAGATTTAAGACCGCACTCACCCCTCGCAAGGGAAGACCTCAAACCGTTGGGTTCGGAATGGTCCCTTACTTATGTCACTTGTAATAAAAGGATTTATGTGATAATTCAACTAGGCTTAAATAACATTTACTTCCAAAAATATCATGCTTCTAGATTCATATGCATGTATCAACAAGTTCATCACAACATGCAACACCACATGACAATCTCATGAACATATTTCAATCCTATGATATGGAAAACTAAGAACAACATAATCATGCTTGAATACAAATCTCATGAACCTATTAACCAAATAACATGCTAGCAACCTAATCATGCTTGAATACAAATAATACAGTTGGCTATATAACACAAGAAAGATCAACCAAGAGGCAATTACGCATGATATGATAAGACAGACTCGGTTCAGTATGTGCGCGTTCGTGTGGCGTTCGTAAACGCGTTCGAACGGAAATGAGACAGAATGCTCGCGTTCGAGTAGCGTTCGTAAACGCGTTCGAACGTAAATGGAACAGAATGTTCACGTTCGTATGGCGTTTGTTAACGCGTTCGAACGGAAATGAAACAGAATGCTCACGTTCGTATGGCGTTTGTTAACGCGTTCGAACGGAAATGAGACCTGATGCATGATAAGGCGAAATGTATGCGCGTTCGAATTGTGTTCGTGAACGCGTTCGAACGGACACGGACCTGATGCATGAAATGGGCAAAAATGCATAAACATCAAAATAAAGGGGGGCGCGGCGAAGTACTGCCGTAAAGGTGGCCTTATGAGGGCTCTTGATCTCTCAAAGAGAGGACCTTTAGACCAACATACTAAGCCCATGCGCGTCACATCACATCATGCATACAAACACAAAGACAATCATACTATCCTAAGTATGTCCGATTGAACGTGTCTTGCATCCAACCGAACACACATCAACCGGCGCGGCAAAGCATCGTGGTAAAGGGCTTTAACCCCTCCCCATAGGGGATCTCACATCGCACTTACTAAGCCCATGCGCTCGATTGAGTCATGCATAAATAAGCAACATGCAGAATTTAAATGACAAAAATAAATACATAAAAGCAACACAAAACAAGAGAATGTGCCGTTTACTCAAGTGGTACGTGGAGTTGTGTCCCATGTACAGACCGCACTACCGTCCATTCGGATTCGGCTATGGAATTTACGTCTGGGTTTCCATCCTATATACCACAAGAGACGACACTCTTCCATTTCATTCAAGCCACAACATGCTTCCATAAACGACTCTCATGCGAATAGAATGCAATAATAATAATAATAAAACGAATATAAACTAATGAAAAGGTACCCTCAGGTCTAACCTTTTAAATCATCTCTCGGATGTACGGTACACGATCGTCGGAAGGGGGGTGCTCCGCAACTCTCCTGGTTCACTGGTTCACTGTCCTCGTTCGTTATCTTTTGCTATTATTTCCTTGTGGTTTCGCTGCCTTTTCCTCTTTATCTTTTGCTTATTGTTTCCTTGGATGTGTTCCTCCTGTAATTTTTATGTGTGTTGTGTATGAGTTAGGGGCTAGCTAGCTAAGGTTGAGAAGGTTGGTGAAGGGTTCTTTTTATAGGCAAAGGGTTAGGCTTGACAAGGAAAGAGATTTGGCTAATTAAATAGGGATTTGATTTGGTGTTGGATAAGGGAAGTAAGAGATTGAGGGGGGACAAATCTTGGCTAGATAGGGAAGGTTGAATATTTGATTGGCTTGGATTAGGAATACAATATTTTAAGTTTGGGAATAATCTTATTAGATTGAGAATATAATTGGTTGATTGATTTTAATTAGGCATGATTATATTTTGATTTAGTATGTGATTTGTTTAATTTAGGCATGATTTTAGTTTAAGTTGGTAATTGTTTATTTTATGTTTGGTATATGTTTTATTTAATCATTTAATTAATTTAATTATTATATTATTTAGTTAATGTTTTAATTAATATTTATTTATTTAAATTGGGATGTGTTTTATGGGCTTTGGGGGGCTAATTGGGCTGGATGTGAGGCTAGCAGCAAAACCAGAATTACCGACACCGTTCGAACGCTTCCTCGAACGCGGCACGAACGCCCGCAATCCGTTTGACGTTCGAACGTAAACACGAATGTAGCACGAACGAAAACAGTGAACCTTGTTTATTCTGAATTTCCCCTTCCGATGTCCGTTTCCCGTGACCTCGGTGACTTAAAAGGTAGTTGTCTCCAAATAAGACTCCTCATCGGGTTTATGTGTAAAAATGCAGTGCCTACAGTCGCCCCCACTTTGATGGGACTTGTGTAATGTGCAACAGTGACAATCCTATCAAAGTTATGCAATGCATTTCTACTTACCTGGCTCGCCAGCTGCCACTTGACTTACCATGTGTTGAGTTGATTTGGGTGGTGAGGTGCTGCGACCCCTGGTTCATTCCCGAACCGTGTTGTGATGTGGTACATTCCCGAACCGTGTCCATTCCCGAACTGTTACTGTAAGTTGGTCCATTCCCGAACCGCGCTTCCATTCTTGGAGTGCCATTCCCGGCTTGTTCATTCTTGAACTCTGCTCCATTCTTGGATTGCCATTCCCGGCTTGTTCATTCTCGAACTGTGTTGAGATGAGGCTTTATTCCTCCCGAGCTTTATTCCCGAACTGTACTGACATGAGGCTTTCTTCCCCTTGAGCTTTGTTCTCAAACTATACTGATATGAGGCTTTCTTCCTCTTGAGCTTTGTTCTCAAACTGTACTGACATGAGGCTTTCTTCCCCTTGAGCTTTGTTCTCAAACTATACTGATATGAGGCTTTCTTCCTCTTGAGCTTTGTTCTCAAACTTATACTGATATGAGGCTTTCTTCCTCTTGAGCTTTGTTCTCAAACTTATACTGATATGAGGCTTTCTTCCTCTGGGCTTTGTTCCCGAACTGTTGCGATGATGGTCCATTTCGAACCGTGCTCCATTTTCGGAGTGCCATTTTCGGCGAGTGATGAGATGATGGTCCATTTCGAACCGTGCTCCATTTTCGGAGTGCCATTTTCGGCGAGATGAGATGATGGTCCATTTCGAACCGTGATCCATTTTCGGAGTGCCATTTTCGGCGAGTGATGAAGATGATGGTCCATTTCGAACCGTGCTCCATTTTCGGAGTGCCATTTTCGGCGAGTGATGAGATGATGGTCCATTTCGAACCGTGCTCCATTTTCGGAGTGCCATTTTCGGCGAGTGATGAGATGATGGTCCATTTCGAACCGTGCTCCATTTTCGGAGTGCCATTTTCGGCAAGTGAGATGATGGTCAATTTTCGAACCGTTGCTGATGAGAGATAGTCCATTTCCGAACCATGCCTGATATGAGAGTGGTCCATTTCTGAACCGTTACTGTAAGGTGGTTCATTCCCGAACCGTGACTGTGAGGTGGTTCATTCCCGAACCGTTACTGTGAGGTGGTTCATTCCCGAACCGTGCTTCCATTCTTGGAGTGCCATTCCCGGCTTGTTCATCTTGACTGTCCATTCCCGGACCATATCTCCATTCTCGGAGTGTCATTTCCGACTTGTTCATTCTTGAACTCTGCTCCATTCTTGGATTGCCATTCTCGGCTTGTTCATTCTTGAACTGTCCATTCCCGGACCATATCTCCATTCTCGGAGTGTCATTTCCGACTTTTTCATTCTTGAACTCTGCTCCATTCTTGGATTGCCATTCTCGGCTTGTTCATTCTTGAACTGTCCATTCCCGGACCATATCTCCATTCTCGGAGTGCCATTCTCGACAGAACTGATCTGATGTAATGTGGGCCTCGCCCCCAGAATGCCATACCGGCAAGACTGATACTGATGTAATGTGGGCCTCGACCCTGGGACTCATTCCCAAACTGTGTTTGATGTGGGCCTCGACCCTGGGACTCATCCCCAAAACTGATGTTGAAGTGGGCCTCGGCCCCAACTGCTACTGACATGGGCCTCGCCCCCAGATTGATGCTGATGTGGGCCTCGACCCTTGGGACTCATCCCCAAAACTGATTGCTGAAGTGGGCCTCGGCCCCAACTGCTACTGTCATGGGCCTCGCCCCCAGATTGATGCTGATGTGGGCCTTGACCCTCGGATTCATTCCAAAATTTTGCTGATGCGGGCCTCGGCCCTGGGATTCATTCCCTGGATCCATTCCAAAATTCTGCTGATGTGGGCCTCGACCCTGGGATTCATTCCCTGGATTCATTCCAAAATTCTGCTGATGTGGGCCTCGCCCTGGGATTCATTCCAAAATTCTGCTGATGTGGGCCTCGGCCCTGGGATTCATTCCCTGGATTCATTCCAAAATTCTGCTGATGTGGGCCTCGGCCCTAAACTGATATTGATATGGGCCTCGCCCCCAGACTGATGCAGATACGGGCCTCGTCCCTGTGACTCATTTCTGAAATTGCTGACATGGGCCTCAACCCCGGGATTCATTCCAACACTCTGACGATGTGGGCCTCGACCCTGGGACTCATCCCCAAAACTACTACTCATATGTTACTGATTCTGGTTGTCTTGTCTTTGCCGCTTTCTCTTTTTTTGAAACCTGTTATTACAAAACAGAACAAACACAAAAGGGATGCAAAATGTTACGTGTATGCATGCATGCATGATTGGGTTTCCTATCCCATTGAGCTAGGTCTTCTGCCAGTATTCTTGGTGGCTGTTTGGTCTTTTGACAAGTCTGTCATCTTCCCTAACCAACATGCATCTATGATGGCTTTTAAATCAAAAGGGAGTTAACATGGTGCATGTATGCATGAGGTGCATGTGATACATGTGATGCATGTGATACAAGAAATATATCAACTCTTTAAAATTTGCACACAATCGGCCCATCATCATTTTAGAAGTTTTTGGGCTAACTGCCATAGGAGTGGACTCGTCCCAGTTTAAATGGCCCCACGAGTTCACATCTCATGACAAGGAGTCCAACTAAATCCAAATGGTAATGTTCCGAACACAAGCACAAAGAAAGATAATGCAAACATACAACAATAATTTCTACAGAATGGCCCATCAACATTTCAGAAGCTTTTGGCCTAATAGTCATAAGGTACGAACTTGCCCCAGTTTAAATGGCCCAACAAGCCCGCATTTCTGACAATAGTCCAACTGCATCCAAATGAGGATGGTCCACAAGCACATATTCAAGGAAATAATTGCTACTTTAGCCAACCCGGTCTATGGGTGGGTTAGTAAGAGTATGGACAAAGGCTCTCACCGGCGAAGGATGGCCCACAACTAGGTCTCCCCACTCAAGGGTTCGAGCAACCAAGTGAGCGCACCCCTTTTTATACACTAAGGTACGTGCCAATGAGCTATGGTGTGTGACAGACTGTCAAATGGATTTCCGATGTAGATCCCCCAGAGGGAAGGTGGAGCGAGGCTCACTTAAATACCCAAGCCTCTTAGGCTCTTATCGCTTGTTGTCAGGAATAAACAACGAGTCATCCAAATTAGTCTATCACAATAGGCAACGAGTAGATGGCTATCTAGGTGCCTTCACAGCTTTTCCTTCTAGAAAGGTAGTGAATGAAGGAGGACACCAAACCATTACCTAGCCTAAAAATGCCTTTGATTAAACCCTCACTTTATCCACTATAGACACGGTCAATTAAAACATAAATCCAAACATCACAAGTCAAATTTCGGGGCCAATTCTCTATCCCCAGTGGAGTCGCCAGACTGTGGGACACAGAAACTGAGCGACGCTGTTCCTAGGCTCGCGGCCTAGTTGGGGAGTTACGAATAACATGGAGTCGCCACCGGTGTGAACCGGGACAAAGATTTAAGGCCGCACTCACCCCTCGCAAGGGAAGACCTCAAACCGTTGGGTTCGGAATGGTCCCTTACTTATGTCACTTGTAATAAAAGGATTTATGTGATAATTCAACTAGGCTTAAATAACATTTACTTCCAAAAATATCATGCTTCTAGATTCATATGCATGTATCAACAAGTTCATCACAACATGCAACACCACATGACAATCTCATGAACATATTTCAATCCTATGATATGGAAAACTAAGAACAACATAATCATGCTTGAATACAAATCTCATGAACCTATTAACCAAATAACATGCTAGCAACCTAATCATGCTTGAATACAAATAATACAGTTGGCTATATAACACAAGAAAGATCAACCAAGAGGCAATTATGCATGAATATGATAAGACAGACTCGGTTCAGTGTGTGCGCGTTCGTGTGGCGTTCGTAAACGCGTTCGAACGGAAATGAGACAGAATGCTCGCGTTCGAGTAGCGTTCGTAACGCGTTCGAACGTAAATGGAACAGAATGTTCACGTTCGTATGGCGTTTGTTAACGCGTTCGAACGGAAATGAAACAGAATGCTCACGTTCGTATGGCGTTTGTAACGCGTTCGAACGGAAATGAGACCTGATGCATGATAAGGCGAAATGTATGCGCGTTCGAATTGCGTTCGTGAACGCGTTCGAACGGACACGGACCTGATGCATGAAATGGGCAAAAATGCATAAACATCAAAATAAAGGGGGGCGCGGCGAAGTACTGCCGTAAAGGTGGCCTTATGAGGGCTCTTGATCTCTCAAAGAGAGGACCTTTAGACCAACATACTAAGCCCATGCGCGTCACATCACATCATGCATACAAACACAAGACAATCATACTATCCTAAGTATGTCCGATTGAACGTGTCTTGCATCCAACCGAACACACATCACCGGCGCGGCAAAGCATCGTGGTAAAGGGCTTTAACCCCTCCCCATAGGGGATCTCACATCGCACTTACTAAGCCCATGCGCTCGATTGAGTCATGCATAAATAAGCAACATGCAGAATTTAAATGACAAAAATAAATACATAAAAGCAACACAAAACAAGAGAATGTGCCGTTTACTCAAGTGGTACGTGGAGTTGTGTCCCATGTACAGACCGCACTACCGTCCATTCGGATTCGGCTACGGAATTTACGTCTGGGTTTCCATCCTATATACCACAAGAGACGACACTCTTCCATTTCATTCAAGCCACAACATGCTTCCATAAACGACTCTCATGCGAATAGAATGCAATAATAATAATAATAAAACGAATATAAACTAATGAAAAGGTACCCTCAGGTCTAACCTTTTAAATCATCTCTCGGATGTACGGTACACGATCGTCGGAAGGGGGGGCTCCGCAACTCTCCTGGTTCACTGGTTCACTGTCTCGTTCGTTATTTTTTGCTATTATTTCCTTGTGGTTTCGCTGCCTTTTCCTCTTTATCTTTTGCTTATTGTTTCCTTGGATGTGTTCCTCCTGTAATTTTTATGTGTGTTGTGTATGAGTTAGGGGCTAGCTAGCTAAGGTTGAGAAGGTTGGTGAAGGGTTCTTTTTATAGGCAAAGGTTAGGCTTGACAAGGAAAGAGATTTGGCTAATTAAATAGGGATTTGATTTGGTGTTGGATAAGGGAAGTAAGAGATTGAGGGGGGACAAATCTTGGCTAGATAGGGAAGGTTGAATATTTGATTGGCTTGGATTAGGAATACAATATTTTAAGTTTGGAATAATCTTATTAGATTGAGAATATAATTGGTTGATTGATTTTAATTAGGCATGATTATATTTTGATTTAGTATGTGATTTGTTTAATTTAGGCATGATTTTAGTTTAAGTTGGTAATTGTTTATTTTATGTTTGGTATATGTTTTATTTAATCATTTAATTAATTTAATTATTATATTATTTAGTTAATGTTTTAATTAATATTTATTTATTTAAATTGGGATGTGTTTTATGGGGTTTGGGGGGCTAATTGGCTGGATGTGAGGCTAGCAGCAAAACCAGAATTACCGACACCGTTCGAACGCTTCCTCGAACGCGGCACGAACGCCCGCAATCCGTTTGACGTTCGAACGTAAACACGAATGTAGCACGAACGAAAACAGTGAACCTGTTTTATTCTGAATTTCCCCTTCCGATGTCCGTTTCCCGTGACCTCGGTGACTTAAAAGGTAGTTGTCTCCAAATAAGACTCCTCATCGGGTTTATGTGTAAAAATGCAGTGCCTACTGTCGCCCCCACTTTGATGGGACTTGTGTAATGTGCAACAGTGACAATCCTATCAAAGTTATGCAATGCATTTCTACTTACCTGGCTCGCCAGCTGCCACTTGACTTACCATGTGTTGAGTTGATTGGGTGGTGAGGTGCTGCGACCCCTGGTTCATTCCCGAACCGTGTTGTGATGTGGTACATTCCCGAACCGTGTCCATTCCCGAACTGTTACTGTAAGTTGGTCCATTCCCGAACCGCGCTTCCATTCTTGGAGTGCCATTCCCGGCTGTTCATTCTTGAACTCTGCTCCATTCTGGATTGCCATTCCCGGCTTGTTCATTCTCGAACTGTGTTGAGATGAGGCTTTATTCCTCCCGAGCTTTATTCCCGAACTGTACTGACATGAGGCTTTCTTCCCCTTGAGCTTTGTTCTCAAACTATACTGATATGAGGCTTTCTTCCTCTTGAGCTTTGTTCTCAAACTGTACTGACATGAGGCTTTCTTCCCCTTGAGCTTTGTTCTCAAACTATACTGATATGAGGCTTTCTTCCTCTTGAGCTTTGTTCTCAAACTTATACTGATATGAGGCTTTCTTCCTCTTGAGCTTTGTTCTCAAACTTATACTGATATGAGGCTTTCTTCCTCTGGGCTTTGTTCCCGAACTGTTGCGATGATGGTCCATTTCGAACCGTGCTCCATTTTCGGAGTGCCATTTTCGGCGAGTGATGAGATGATGGTCCATTTCGAACCGTGCTCCATTTTCGGAGTGCCATTTTCGGCGAGATGAGATGATGGTCCATTTCGAACCGTGATCCATTTTCGGAGTGCCATTTTCGGCGAGTGATGAGATGATGGTCCATTTCGAACCGTGCTCCATTTTCGGAGTGCCATTTTCGGCGAGTGATGAGATGATGGTCCATTTCGAACCGTGCTCCATTTTCGGAGTGCCATTTTCGGCGAGTGATGAGATGATGGTCCATTTCGAACGTGCTCCATTTTCGGAGTGCCATTTTCGGCAAGTGAGATGATGGTCAATTTTCGAACCGTTGCTGATGAGAGATAGTCCATTTCCGAACCATGCCTGATATGAGAGTGGTCCATTTCTGAACCGTTACTGTAAGGTGGTTCATTCCCGAACCGTGACTGTGAGGTGGTTCATTCCCGAACCGTTACTGTGAGGTGGTTCATTCCCGAACCGTGCTTCCATTCTTGGAGTGCCATTCCCGGCTTGTTCATTCTTGAACTGTCCATTCCCGGACCATATCTCCATTCTCGGAGTGTCATTTCCGACTTGTTCATTCTTGAACTCTGCTCCATTCTTGGATTGCCATTCTCGGCTTGTTCATTCTTGAACTGTCCATTCCCGGACCATATCTCCATTCTCGGAGTGTCATTTCCGACTTGTTCATTCTTGAACTCTGCTCCATTCTTGGATTGCCATTCTCGGCTTGTTCATTCTTGAACTGTCCATTCCCGGACCATATCTCCATTCTCGGAGTGCCATTCTCGACAGAACTGATCTGATGTAATGTGGGCCTCGCCCCCAGAATGCCATACCCGGCAAGACTGATACTGATGTAATGTGGGCCTCGACCCTGGGACTCATTCCCAAACTGTGTTTGATGTGGGCCTCGACCCTGGGACTCATCCCCAAAACTGATGTTGAAGTGGGCCTCGGCCCCAACTGCTACTGACATGGGCCTCGCCCCCAGATTGATGCTGATGTGGGCCTCGACCCTTGGGACTCATCCCCAAAACTGATTGCTGAAGTGGGCCTCGGCCCCAACTGCTACTGTCATGGGCCTCGCCCCCAGATTGATGCTGATGTGGGCCTCGACCCTCGGATTCATTCCAAAATTTTGCTGATGCGGGCCTCGGCCCTGGGATTCATTCCCTGGATCCATTCCAAAATTCTGCTGATGTGGGCCTCGACCCTGGGATTCATTCCCTGGATTCATTCCAAAATTCTGCTGATGTGGGCCTCGGCCCTGGGATTCATTCCCTGGATCATTCCAAAATTCTGCTGATGTGGGCCTCGGCCCTGGGATTCATTCCCTGGATTCATTCCAAAATTCTGCTGATGTGGGCCTCGGCCCTAAACTGATATTGATATGGGCCTCGCCCCCAGACTGATGCAGATACGGGCCTCGCCCCTGTGACTCATTTCTGAAATTGCTGACATGGGCCTCAACCCCGGGATTCATTCCAACACTCTGACGATGTGGGCCTCGACCCTGGGACTCATCCCCAAAACTACTACTCATATGTTACTGATTCGGGTTGTCTTGGTCTTTGCCGTTTTTCTTTTTTTGAAACCTGTTATTACAAAACAGAACAAACACAAAAGGGATGCAAAATGTTACGTGTATGCAT